>JAABOM020042116.1:0-16429 GCA_011800125.2 Solanum clarkiae
TATATTCATATATCTATATATATATATATATATATATATATATATATATATATATATATATATATTTCAACTTAAACTATCTTCTTATGCATATATTGCTACCTCCAACACATGATTCCTTTTAGACCTTATAGATTTTTTCATCATACACATGTACATAACTCAAGTATCAATAATTTGAATAAAGTATCTTAGTTCATCTTATGACACAACAACTTCCAGTGATTTGGAATATAACACGGATAAAAAAAAATCTAACTTTGATACTTATACAAAGTATCATGATAACATAACTTGTTCATTATACACGTGCAATCTCGACTGGATTGGCATTTATAACATTAACTTTACACAAAAAAAATATATATATTGTTGATCAGTTATTATACTATGTATTGATAGGTATCAAGTAGTATCATGATATATATTTCGATACTTTACCTAAATTATGCATTTTTGTCCTTATTGCTTCATTTATAACACAAACAAAATAAATTAATAACAGAAGAAATTTTTTCAGATCTTTCACCATTAAACAAAGAAGTAACTGCTACAGTAGTACTTTTTCTATTTAAAGACTTCAGAACACTTCAAACACATCAAAAAATATCATTTAATATAGACATAGTCCTAGCACCTACATGTTCTACTATCCTAATATTAAAATGCACTGTAATACTTGAAAACTCAGAAGAATTAGGAAACAAACATTTTCATTGACAATCCATTAACAGCAAAAATTCACCTTTCTGAGAATATTTAAAATTTGACATTTCTTGCCTTATTCAAATTGATAAAAGAGAAATAACTATAGTTCAAATTCTCATGTTTCTTTAGGAAAAAAATTACAAGTCCACTCTGTATGCAACCTTCATATTCTCAACTATATCTTTCGCTGTGTTCGTTCTTTATGATTAACCAACTTTGGCGCTGCTACTCTGCTAACAAATGACATTGTCACTTCCATGTTGTTTAAGATCCTTTCCCTCATTGGACAAGTATGAACGTTATTAAAGTATCTTATTTTAAGCACATTTGTGTTTTGCATGCACGATGCCTTCAGTTTCTAGCTACAATCATCCGAGAAGTACTTTAGCACATAGCTGAAACAAAATAATTACATATTAAATTTTCAAAATTTACTTTAACATCATAAATGATTTTAACTTTTTCAGCGCAACACATCAATTAAACAAACATAATTTTATCTATCAAGAATTTTATATGATTCAAAATCAATGAGGTATCATTAGTTTATTCTTATTCTTCTGAATTAATAATTATTCATTAGACATTGCATTTTTCATTAACCATATTCACTTTTGTTTAATAAAATAAGTAATATGACAGATACTTCAGAAAATTAAATAAGATAAGGCCTAATACCCAACATTCTGTAGATATTCTTTCCTTCTAAGTATCAAGTGTATCACGCTTCGAGTATACACCCTGGTCGTGGCTGGTACTCGAAAATCATTTCTTATCCCAAGTGAACTACTTGGCTTGGATACTCACTCAGCGGAAGACTTAAACAATAGTGGGAAAACTATAAAAGTAACAGGCTAACTCATGAATGGTCTGCATAAATTGAATGTGAAACTGCATAAGCAATACTGAATAAACTGGAACTAGAATACTGACATATAATCTATGGAACCTCTACTAAAGCTATTTGAAAGGACTACTGGGACAGGCCCCAAGTAGCCAGAACTAAAAATAAATATTATAATGAGACATAAAAAACTCCAGAGCCTCAGACTGAGAAGAGGTCTTACCATAAGACTGAAAGCTGTCAGGTTCTCAACGAAGCGGCTGCTGAGGAATTCTGTCACCTATGTTTACATCATAAATAATACAGGTCCTAAGGACGTAGTACGTGGTGTAAGATGGCCAAAACAGTAACTCATAATAACATAGCATTTCTTAAAAGGCATAAGCATATCACATAATGAAGTAACAATGGTAATAAATACGGTATGCTGAAATTAATATACTGAAACTTGTAAATAAAATATGTCTCTTAACTTGGGGAGTTTCTCCAACTGACAACCACCACTATGAGCTTCGTAGTGATACAACGTCTTTTCCACGCTGCCAGAGTCATCCCGTACTTTTTCGAGGTAGGGGATAAAGAACTAGGGGAGTGGATCCATCCCAAAACTGGGCCATATAAGTGGCTAATGAGGAATGCACCGTGGTACAATCCTATCCTATGTTGGCTACATAGTTTATAAGTTTGAGCAATTTTTTCTACTCTCATCCATATCGGTGCTCAATACTACTCCCAAAAATGATCTTTATATAGCTCATACTTAAGGATTTTGAATTCTTGAAATCTTGTTTCTCGGGGACTTGGCCCAACTTACTACTTAGCTTTCTCATATGAGTTTTTTTAACTTGACTGAAAACTAATATCAACTCAAGTTATTCAAAACATGCTAGGTTACTTAGCCAATATACAAGAACCAATTCTTAAAATGAACTTCTTGAACTTATCTTAAAATGTACCCGTACTAGTTTTCTTTTCTTGAAATAGTAACAAGATTTTCAAGAAACCTCAACAACAATGAGTCTTGTTCATATATGAGCGTAAACTTGATAACAGTACTTCAATTGAGTAATATAGAAAATCAAGAATCATAATATTCATCACGAACTTATACGTACCATGGGAATTAACATACTTCACAAAATTTCAAGGATTTAACTTCAACTAGTAATTGAAAGTTTATGGGTGAAAATGAACTTCCATCTTTAAAGATATTCTTCAAAAATAATAGTTTCAAGATGGCCTTACATACCTGGGAAAGAACTCTTGGAGAATTGAAGGAATTTTCTCGAAGGCCCTAACCGTTCTTGATTTTATGCTTGAATTTTCTCGGGAGAATTTTCTTTTTTTGAACGAATGAATGAATAAAAAAGCGTTTTTGGACTTAAATTCATCCTAAACTGACTAGTTTAGGATTATAGGGTATAAGAAAGGTCGTCGAAACTACCCCTCCCTATTAAAAGAAGAAAAACGGGTTCAATTTGCACTAGTGCGCGTTAGGACACATTTTCGCAAATTTTCAGTTTTCATCGAATTTCGAGAAAAATCAAAGTGTGGTTCTGCATCCCTAGTGCATTGCAGAAGGGGCACAGAAACCTCACCATTTTGAAAATTTTTGGAAAAAAATTAATTTGACTCGGTCGCGTTAAAATCGATCGAGACTATTTCTCGACTCAATTTTTCGCGTTGATCACAAATTTAATCTCGAATTTGCAAATGGAGCATAGGAAGATGTGTTACGTGCAAGGTCAATTCTAGAGGTATTTTATTCTTTTAACGAGGGTGTCACAATATCTTCCACTTGGGATCGTTCATCCTCGAATGATAACGGTATAAAGAATTAAACTCAAGACAACAAGATTTCCACACTTTAAACTAACATAAGTCTTAAGTATGTAAGTTTACCTTCAAGGTCCTCATTTAGGCCAACGAACAAGTGTGAATACTTGGCCTTCATGTCTTCTTCTGCTTCCCATGTGGCTTCTTCCATGAATTAGTTTCTCCACAATACTTTCACCGAAGCTATCTCTTTGATCCTCAACTTGCGAACTTATCTGTCAAATATCTATATCGGGACCTCTTCATATGACAAGTTATCTTTAATTCCCACACTTTCAATTGGAACAACTAGAGAGGGATCTCCCAAGCACTTCTTAAGCATGGAAATATGAAATACTAGGTGTATAGTGCTCAACTCTGCTGGTAACTCTAACTCATAGGCAACGCTGCCCACTCTTCTCAGAATCTGGTAAGGACTAATATATCATGGGCTGAGCTTCCCCTTCTTCCCGAACCTCATAACTCCCTTCATTGGTGATACCTTCAGGTACACCCAATCACCTACTTTGAGTTCTAGATATCTCCTTCTAACATCAGTGTATGACTTTTGCCGACTCTGGGATGTCTTTAGCCTTTCTTGGATGACCTGCACTTTTTCCATAGCCTGGTGGAATAGATCAGGCCCTATCAACCCTGCCTCACCAACTTCAAACCACCCTATGGGTAATCTACACCTTCTCCCATAAAGGGCATCATACGGTGCCATTTGTATGCAGGCCTGAAAGCTATTATTATAAGAGAACTCAATCAAGGGTAAATGATCATCCCAATTACCTTTAAAGTCTATCTGCACACCCTCAACATATCTTCCAAGGTCTGTATAATTCGCTCTGCTTGTCCATCTGTTTGTAGATGGAAAGTTGTGCTAAGATTCACCTTCGTACCAAGTCTCTTCTGAAAGGACTTCCAAAACTGTACTGTAAACTGAGCTCCTCTGTCTGAAATAATAGATATAGGGACCCAATGCAGCCTAACAATCTTCTTAAGATAGAGTTTGGTATAACCCTCAGTTGTATCAGTCGCCTTGACAGGTAGAAAGTGAGCTGACTTGGTCATTCTATCCACTATGACCCATATCAAATCATGCTGCCTACGGGATAGAGGTAATCCTATTATGAAGTCCATGTTAATCATCTCCCACTTCCATTTTGGAATCCCTATGTTCTAGGCTACACCACAAGGCCTTTAGTGCTCAACCTTAACTTGCTGAAAATTTGGGCATCTAAACATAAACTCTGTAATGTCCTTCTTCATATCACCCCACCAATAGACTTCTCGCAAATCTCTATATATCTTTATTGCACCAAGGTGGATAGAGCATCTGGAGTTATGAGCCTCCACCAAGATCCTATCTCTAAGGCCGTCAACACTTGACATACACAATCTGCCTTGGTATCTCAGGACACTATCTCCCCCCTTTTGAGAATACTAATACTTTCTGTTTCTAACCATCTTCTTTCAATTGGAGAAGGATAAGATCCCTCTCTTGTTTTTCTTTTACTTCTACTACCAAGGATCTTAACCATTTCTGACAATGGCCCACCTTCATCGGAATCTTCAATATGCACTCCCAAATGGGCTAGTTTGTGAACCTCCTCAGCTAACTCTTTCTTTTCATCCTCAACATGAGTTATGCTCCCCATGGTCACCTTACTAAGAGCATCAGAAACCATATTAGCTTTACCTGGATGATAGAGGATACTCATATCATAGTCTTTCAGCAACTCCAATCGTCTCCTCTATCTTAAATTCAGCTCCTCCTGGACAAATACATACTGCAAGCTCTTGTGGTCCATGAATACATCTACGTGTCCACCATATAGATAGTGTCTCCAGATCTTCAAAGCAAACACCACTGCAACAAGCTCCAGATCATGAGTTGGGTAATTCTTTTCATGAATCTTAAGCTGTCTAGAGGCATATGTTATCACCTTGCCTCTCTACATTAATACACTGCTCAAACCAACTCTAGAAGCATCACAATATACGATGAAATCATCAACTCCATCTGGTAGGGATAAGACTGGGGTTGTGGTCAGCCTAGTTTTCAACTCTTGGAAACTCTTCTCACAAGCTTCTGACCATTCGAACTTAATCTTCTTCTGAGTCATCTTAGTCAAGGGAGCTGAAATAGAAGAAAACCCTTCTACAAACCATCTGTAGTACCCCGCCAAGCCCAAGAATCTCCTTATATCTGTGGGAGTTGTGGGCCTTAGCCAATTTTTTACTACATCAATCTTTTGGGAATCAACTTGGATACCCTTACCAGACACAATGTGCCCCAGAAACGTCATAGACGCCAACCAGAACTCACACTTAGAAAATTTAGCGTATAGTTGTTGATCCTTAAGGGTCTGAAGAATAACTCTATGATGGTCGGCATACTCCTCCTTATTATGAGAGTAGATCAAGATATCATCTATGAACACGATAACAAACATATCTAGGTACGACCTCAACACCCTGTTCATAAGATCCATGAAAGCTGCCGGTGGATTCGTCAGCCTAAGAACATGACCAAAAACACATATCGACCACAGCGGGTTCTGAAAGCTGTCTTAGGAATCTCTCTCTCTCTCTCTCTCTCTCTCTCTCTCTTTAAGCTGATGGTACCCAGATCTGAGATCTATCTTGGAAAAACAGGTAGCACCCTGAAGTTGGTCGAATAAGTCCTCAATTTTGGGATGAGATACTTGTTCTTAATGGTGACCTTGTTCAACTGACGGTAATCTATGTACATCCATAGAGAATCATCCTTTTTAAGCATGGAACACCCCAAGGTGAGACGCTTGGGCTAATGAAACCCTTATCTAAGAGATCTTTCAGCTGCAACTTTAACTCTTTTAGCTCTGAAGGAGCCATTCGGTATAGAGGGATGGATATAGGCTGAGTATCTGGAAGAGTGTCTATCCTAAAGTCTATCTCCCTATCAGGAGGGACTCCAGGAAGATCCTCAGGAAAGACTTGACTTCTGGAAACTCATTCACTACAGGGACAGACTGAAGAGATGGTGCCTCGGCACGAGAATCTTGAACTCTAACTAGGTGGTATCACACCCTTTGGAAATTAACTTTCTGGCTTTGAGATATGAGACAAACTGACTCTTCGGAAATACTGAGTTACCCTTCCACTCTAAGACTGGTTCATTAGGAAACTGAAATTTGACTACTCTGGTTCTGCAATCTATGGAGGCATACCCAGCATAAAGCCAATCCATGCCTAGGATGACATCAAACTCTACCATTTCTAATTCCACCAAATCAGCTACAATAGTCTTATGATAAATGGAGATTGAATAGCCCCTATAGATTCTTTGGGCTAAAATAGATTCTCCAATAGGAGTAGAAACACTGAAAGGCTCAAGAAGACATTCTGGATTGACCCCAAACTTCACAGCTACATATGGGGTTACAAAAGACAATGTGGCTCCTAGGTCTATAATGCATAGACATCATAAGTAAGATTTTGAGCATACCCGTAACCACATTTGGTGAGTTCTCCTGCTCCTGTCTCTTGCCCATGTCATATAAGCGGTTTGTGCCCCCTCTTGTCCCTGCTGTAGCACCCAGTGAGGTGTCTTACCCTGCGATGCGGAAAAGATTATCTGTGATCTGGTATCTCTCATATTCTTCTTCCCTAGAGGGTGATCCTTCATGAAGTGCCCCAACTGACCACATTTGAAACAACCATTCGTGCCCATAAGGCACTTTTTGGGATGACACCTACCACACTTACCACAAGTAGGATAACTATTTGATCCTTGAGCTACGCTACCCTATGACTGCTGCCCAGGAACCTGCGATGCTATGATCCCTGCTCATTCCTAACCCTCGATGCAGGTGCATTAGCGGATAAAGGTGCTAGTCCGACTGTCTTAGGCTGAAAAGATGAGTGATTTCCACCTCCAGTCCCTATCTTGCCTGTCTCCTGGCCCGATGTATTAGCTCTCTTTCATCTAAACACCTCCCTATCCTGCATCTTCTCCTCCTCGATGTGTTGTACATATGTCATCAAACAGGCTATATCCATATCCCTAATCAACATCGCATTTCTTCCCTCTCTCTTAGTCATTCGAGAGAGCTCGGACACGAAGATATCCATTCTAGTACACATATCTGCCACCATAGCTGGAGTGTAAAGGGACATCTAAGTAAACTTGAGGTTATACTCCCATACACTTGTATTCTCTTGCTTCAGATTCAAAAATTCCCTTAACTTAGCCTGCCTCATCTCTTTGGGAAAGTACTGTCCCGAAAAGGCCCCCTCAAACACCGCCCAACTAATAGCTGGCGCCCCATCTTCCTTGCTCCCTTTCCACTGATCAAACCTGAGTCTAGCTACCCTCTTGAGCTGGTAGGCAGTCAACTCAACCCGCTCAGCATCACCTATACGCATCACCTGAAACACCTCCTAGAGCTCTTCAATGAAGTTCCTAGGATCCTCGTTCACATTGGGCCCCATGAATTCCAGTGTGTTCATCATCAGAAACTCCCTAACTCTGAAGGTATCCAACATATCAGTTCTGCCATCTCCCTGGCGACCTCCCTGAGTAGTGATTGCCTGAGCCAAAGTCTGGATGGCCTGGCGAAGCTCAGCGTTGGAGATATCTGCTTGTTGTGGTTGCTCCACAAGCACAGCTGGACCTCTAGGTTCCTCAGGAATTCTGCCAGGCTGGTTTGTATTTCTCTTGGTTAGGTGTCCTCTGCTCCTTACTAGTCTGTTAGCTCTACGAGGAGGCATGATCTGAAAAACACAGTGTGAATGCACGAGTTAGAAGGGACTTCACAAAGATACACTCTGAAGCACGAGACAAGGAATAACAATTAATGATGACACTTCCTAATGTCCTGTAGCCTCCCTATTATAGATATGGCGCGCTTTACACCCATAATACAGACTCTACTAGACACGGTTCCATGGACTCCCTAAGATTCTTAAACTCTATGCTCTGATACCAAGTTTGTCATGCCTCGAGCCTACACCCTAGTCGTGGCCGGAACTCGGAAATCATTTCTGGTCCCAAGAGAACCACTCGGCCTGGCTACTTACTCAATGGACAACTTAAACAATAGTGGGAAAACTATAAAAGTAACAGGCTAACTCTTGAATGGTCTGCATAAACTGAATGTGAAAGTCCATAAGCAATACTGAATAAACTGGAACTAGAATACTGACGCATAATCTATGGAACCTCTACTAAAGTTGTCAGAAAGGACTATTGGGACAGGCCCCAAGTATCCAGAACTAAAAATAAATGTTGTAATGAGACATAAATAACTCCAGAGCCTCAGACTGAGAAGAGGCCTCATCAAAAGACTGAAAGCTGTCAGGTTCTCGACGAAGCGACTGCTGAGAAACTCTATCATCTGCATCTGCATCTGCATCATAAAATGATACAGGTCCTAAGGACGTCAGTACGTGGAATGTACGATATGTAAGATGGTCAAAATAGTAACTCGGAATAATATAGAATTTCTTAAAAGACATAAACATATTCATAATGAAATAACAATGGTAATAAATACTTGGTATGCTGAAATTAACATGCTGAAACTTGTAAGTAAAATATATCTCTTAACTTGGGGAGTTTATCTAACTGACAACCACCACTATGAGCTTCGTGGTGATACAGCATCTTGCCCATACTGCCAGAGCCGTCGCTTACTTTTCCGAGGTAGGGGACGAAGAGCTAGGGGAGTGGATCCATCCCAAAACTGGGCCATCTTAGTGGATAATGAGGAATGCACCATGGTACAATCCTATCCTATGTTGGTTACATAATTTATGAGTTCGACTAATTATTTCTACTCTCACCCATATCGGTACTCAATACTACTCCCAAAAATGATCTTTATATAGCTCATACTTAAGGATTTTGAATTCTTGAAATCTTGTTTCTCGGGGACTTGGCCCAACTTACTACTTAGCTTTCTCATCTGAGTTCTTTAACTTGATTGAAAACTAATATCAACTCAAGTTATTCAAAACATGCTAGGTTACTTAGCCAATATACAAGAACCAATTTTTAAAATGAACTTCTTGAACTTAGCTTAAAAGATACCCATACTAGTCTTTCTTTTCTTGAAATAGTAACAAGATTTCAAGAAACCTCAACAACAATGAATCTTGTTCATATATGAGTGTAAATTTGATAATAATACTTTAATTGAATAATATAGAAAATCAAGAATCATAATATTCATCACGACCTATACGTGCCATAGAATTAACATACTTCACAAAATTTCAAGGATTTAACTTCAACTAGTAATTGAAAGTTTATGGGTTAAAATGAACTTCCATCTTTAAAGATATTCTTCAAAAATAATTATTTTAGGATGGTCTTACATACCTGGGAAAGAACTCTTGGAGAATTGAAGAAATTTTCTTGGAGGTCCTAACCGTTTTTGATTTTACGCTTGAATTTTCTTCGGAGAGTTTTCTTGTTTTGAACAAATGAACAAATAAAATAAGAGTTTTTGGACTTAAATTCGTCTTAAACTCAATAGTTTAGGATTATGAGGTGTGAGAAAGGTCAAAACTACCCCTCCCCATTAAAAGAAGAAAAACAACTTCATTTTGCACTAGTGCGAGTCACGCACTAGTGTATTAGAACACATTTTCGCAAATTTTCAGTTTTTGTTGAATTTTTGTAAAAACAAAAGTGTGGTTCCGGGTCCATAGTACGTCGCGGAAGGGGCGCGAAAACCTCACTGTTTTAAAAATTTTTGAAAAAAATTTAATTTGACTTGGTCGCGTTAAAATCGAGTCGAGACCATTCTCCAACTCAGTTTTTCGCATTGATCGCAAATTCAGTCTCGAATTTGCAAACATAGCATGGAAAGATGTGTTAGCGCAAGATCAATTCTAGGGGTATTTTGGTCTTTCCACGGGGGTCTCACAAAATGACATAACTAGTGTGTTTTCATGTATCAAATAAAGCATACTCACGTCAAAATGAAAGTATATAATAGATTAGATACTTGATACTCGAATAAAATTTTAGATTTTTGTATATTTGATAATTGAATTCATGTACTTACTTTAAGGTTTTGATACTTGAATCATTCTATTTGGTTCTTGGACAAATTTTAAGGTTTTAATACTTGAATCTATCTATTTGATTCTTGGACAAATTTTTAGACTATTTGTATTGTAGATACTTGATACTTGACTTACTGTACGTGAAAAATATATTTAATACTTGAACTATGATTTTTCAGTTTTAGAATCTCCAAATGCAATTTCACAAACACCTGGTGTGCTTTCATATATGAATATGTAAATAACATGAAATTTGTGTATTAATTCATCAAAATACATGAATAAATACACACAACCTAATATGGCGTTGCGATTTCTAAATCCCCGCTCCTATTTCTTTATTTCACCATACAACCTAACATGGCGTAGCAGGTTGAATAGAGGAGAAATTACCTTTGACAATATATCAAATCTTAATTTTTTTCCTTCGTTCATCGATCCACAATTCTAGAGATATCGCAGCTCTGAGGTTACCATCGCTTTTGTATCAATTGTACAATATATCTGATTCTCAGATTCCTGAATGGAGTATCAAGAATAAGACATTCATATTTGATAATTTTTTTTTAGGCGTCAAAGAAACTAAAAAATTCAAAAATGATGTTTAATACTTTTTTTAAATTTTGAAACCAACAATATGTTACGAATTTGTTGAGGTTGAATTAAACATCTACAATGTTTCATCTTTAATTAAGGGATCGCAAATTAATCATCAGATTTTTTTCTTACTTAACATAACAGATTCAAGAGATCACTAATTAATTATCTATTTTTTTCTTTAATTAACTTAACGATTCAAACCTAATAGAGGTATCATTCGCTAATTCCAAGTATCAATGGACATAGGAAATCGTTGAAATGTTTTAGAATTTTTGAAAGAGTAAGGAAAAATGAAAATTATGACTAAACAGTATAAGATTAGTGTAAGTTATACTTGTATTTATCTACAAGTTTGTTATTAGCATAGCTAATTAGAGTTAGAAACCTGTCCAGTTAGTTAGAGAATATATATAATTTGCTTGCATAAATGTAGCTCATCTGTATAGTTTTAGATCATCCAGCAATACAGAGAAGGAAATTTCTACACTATTTTTTAAGTTCTTTTCATGATATCATAGCAGTGTTAATTTTTTAATATCGATTCAAGTTCCCTTCATCTTTTTATTTGTTTTTCTATATGACTGAAACCACTGTTGTTCCAACTTTTACTCTTGAAAAGACTAATCAAATTGCTGCAACTAATGTAGTAGAGTCATCACATCCTTCTACATTCATCCTTCTGATTATCTAGGCATGAACCTTATCTTTACTGTCTTTGATGATAAGAGCTATGATGGTTAGAGAAGGGTTGTAATCATTAGCTCTTTTGGCTAAGAACAAACATGGATTCATTTATGAATCTGTAGCTTTTCCTTCTGCTGATCCAGATCTTCAGAAAGCTTGGTCAAGATGCAATGATATGGTCTTGTCTTGGCTATTGGGTTCTCTTTTCAAAGAAATTACATTTGTGAGTGTGTGTGTGTGTGGTGCTAAAGAAAAAATTGTTAAGGCTCGTCAAGATGAGAGGTTGCTTCAGTTTCTTAAGGGTTTGAGTGATGCTTTAATAAAAGTTAGAAGTAATATTTTGTTATCTTCCCCCCTTCCTACATTGGACAAGCTTACTCTTTTGTGATTCAAGATGAAAAATAGAGAGAAATTCATGTTGCTCCCACTTACCCAGGAAAACCAGCATCTTTTCTGGCTAGTAATGAAGGATCTAAGAGGTTTAAAGATTATAAGATTCAGCAAATCAATCCCACTAATAAAAATAATATGGCATTAACTACTGCAAGAAAATAAGACACACAATTGACCAGTTCTACAAAATTCATGGGTTTCCTGAAGATTTCAAATTCACTAAAGTCAAAACGTACCACAAAGGAGTTGTGGTTAACGATGCTTTTAACGCAGCTGAAGGAAGTCAACAAGCAGTGAACAATCCTACAAATGTTATTTCTCTAAGTCAGGAGAATGTAGCACAACTCCTACAACTTCTGCAAAAAGGCTTAACTCATATAGTCTTTTCTAAAAAATTATTGTGGAGTTATGTGCTCTTTAGGTGTATTGATTTAATTATTAATGGTAATATTTACATTTGTTATCACAAAAAAAAAAGTTGAGTTGGTAAACAAGCAAAATAATAATTCATTTAAACTTAAATAATTTTATTTTTGCATGCAAAATTTATTAGATTTATTTCTCATTAATATAATTATTGAGTAATTTTGTAAATCAAAATTTAAATAGATGAAAGACAAGTAAATCACCAAGTGAAATTTTAATAAGAACTTTCATAAATAGCCACTAGTTGAAACTTAATAGGCCTAAATAGCCATCTTTTCCCTAATTACAAATTATAACCTTCGCTCAATTAACTAGAGTGCTTTCCAGTGTATATTACCTTCTGCTACTTTTATGCTATTATGCAAATTTCTTGCAAAAAAGAAAGAAAATCCCTTAAATTGGGTATTCATTGTGTAATTATCATTTCTAACCTAACACAGGAATTCGAAGCTAGGAAAAACTCCATTCTCTTCAAAGAGATCAAAGAGATATTCAAATTCAATACTTGCCACGTGTTCATCCATAGAAGGTAAGTAATTACTTGAACTTAGAATGCTAAATATGTATAATTTGATTTTTTATTTATAACTATGAATGTTGTTTATAATTTCGTTTTTGATTTCAATGAAATCAAGTTCAAGAAAAACTACATTCTCTTCGAAGAGGTCGAAGAGAATACTATATTTGTACTTTTGAAATTTGATTGTATATTGTTGTTATTCATAATTGTAATTGTTATGTATATGTATTTGATTACATGAGCCTATGAATATAAGTTGCTCTTCGTTGATTGTATAATTGAAGCTCATTGCTAATTGTATATTAAATGATTAATGTATATATATATAGTGAATTGTTTGTATAATTGACTAACATTAGAAGTTTTAATCTATAAAATCATACATATTAAAGGTGATACATATAATTTTGTTTCACGTATATGTATAGATTATCTTTTTTTATTGTTGATAAAGTTGTGTATATATGTCGCTCTGTGTTGATTGTATAATTGATGTTGTGTTGATTGTTTGTATAATTGAGCAATATTAGAGGTTATGTATATGAGTTTCTCTATGTTTAAATACTGTGTATATTGTTTTTGTGTATGTATACATGTCTACTATTTCTTGATACAGGTATGGCTGCCACGACAATTTTATTGATGCATTCTAGGAGGTGAAACAATGACAACAACTATGTTAATCACATTATAGAGGGGATTATTTCCAAGGAAAGTACCTCATATAATGAATTATATGCTTTGATTGGTAGTCAACATGGGGTAGTTCTTATCAGCAAGATGCTTAAACTTGAATCAAAGTTGACCAAGGCAATACTCCTATGTTAATACATAATGACATGGGTGTGAGGGTATATGCTATGCTAAAGAGATCAACAATAATTTTAACAGATATCCAATATGTGTGACTATCATGGATAAAGTTAGGAAAAATACTTCACAAAATAGAAGTACTCATGTGCAAGGGAGAAGTTTAGGATCAAATTATATAGATGGTCTTACTGATTTTGACATGAATGAGCTTACAGTTGCAGAAGTAATGGAGCCATTGTACATTTGAAGCATTCTGCTCCAATGTAGTTACTTTTGATCCATATCATAAATATGTTGAGGTTGACCAAGTGTATAGAAATAAAGCAACTCTAAATGCTGTTATGGAGCAATATGCGATTGATAATAGATTTCAATTTAAAATAATAATGTTTAATAATGTCAGATAATTAAAGTGTATATATTACTATCTATTATTTTCAATGCTTTAGAATTTCATGTCTATTTGTCATTTATTTTTTGTATACAGTTATACAGTTATATGCATGTCGGATGATTGTGAGTGGTTGATGAAGGCGTCATCAATTAATACATCTGATATGTTCAGGATTAGAGCATTTAACAATGATCATACTTGTCCCCTTAAGGATAGAGTATATTCCCAAAGGCATGCTACTAGTAACATGATTGGAGGGATTATTAGGCCTAAGTTGGTCAATCACAAAAGAAAATATACAATCACTAACATTAGAAATGATATCAGATTAGATCTTGGAGTTGATGTTAATTACATATTGGTATGGAGAGCTAAGAAAAAGGCTTTTCTTTCAATAAGGGGCACCCCAGGTGAATCGTACCTCAAACTGTCATCTTATTTGTATATGTTGGATATTATGTATCCTAAGTCGCATATACGACTGAAGAAAATGAATGAGAACCAGTTTTTGTACGTATTTATTGCACTTCATCCTTTTATTGATGGTTTTGATCATTGTAGACCTATAGTTGTTGTAGATGGCAGTCACCTCTGAGGGTCGTATGATGGAGTATTTCTTTTGGCAAGCACTATGGATGGATCAGGTTTAATATCTATATCTATATATTATATTATTTTTTAACTTTTTACTAAAACAAAACAAAAATGTATATTTTTTGTAGGTCATATATTGTCGTTGGCATATGGAGTAGTTGATTCAGAGAATGATACATCTTGGACTTAATTTTTCATACAACTTAAACAAGCCTACAGAGAGCCAGACAACATATGTGTTGTGTCTGACAGAAACGAGAGCATTATTAAGACAATTATTGTTATGTATAATAATGTCCCACATTATGCTTGTATATGGCATTTGTGGAACAATGTTCAGAAAAAGTATAGAAAATCTCATGAAAAGTTAAATGTGGTGTTCTATACTATCAAAGGCTTACACCAAGTCAGAATTTGATAAACTGATGAACACAGTAAAAAGGATAGGTGTGCATATGGAGGAGTATTTGCAGCTTGTTGGGTATGATAAATGGCCTAGAATTCATACACCAATCCATCGTGGATTGCTAATGACATCAAACAATGCGAAAAATATAAATTTGGCACTAGTATTAGCACAAAAGATGTAAATTTATGAATTTTTAGCGGAAGTGAGGCTGATGAAGAAGCAACATGTAAATTTACACCTTTGATAGGCAAATTTCAAGAGATGCACAACATGAATCAAACAAAAAGCACCAGGATGACAGTATATATATGTTTTTTCAGTTCAAATGTATTTTATATACATATGTACTATTTTTTTTTTGTCCAGGTTATTCAATCAACCATATATCTGCACAATATCAGTAATGAAGGGAGCATGTTCATAGTGTGTCTGAAAAATAAAATGTGCACCTGTGGTAGGTTCCAAATTGACGAACTACCATGCACACATGCTAGGGCAGTTCTGAAATACAAACATTTTGATTCAGATGAAAACTGCTCAGACTTGTATAAGAAAAAAATAGTCTTGAAAACATATGAGCTTCCAATTAATTCATTGCCAGACAAATTGAAATGGATTCTACCTAGATGTATTTGATAAAGTGGTTCTACCTCCAAACTTCAAAAGACCTCCTGATAGACCAAAGAAGAAGATTCAGGACAAATCATTCAATGAATTGCTTGCCACTAAGCGAAAAAACACATGTAGCACGTATGGAGTTGCAGGTCACAACAGGCGTACGTGTAGGAATAGACCACAATCTGCATAAATGATGAATTCTTTCAATAATTCTTTTTCATATAAATAAATAATTTAATAAAAATCAAACCTGTTTTACTTTGTTGATGAACAAATAATAATTGAAATTTCAGTTTCAGAGCCAACTATTTATTTATTTTGTTTTTGTATTCAGTCATTGTATATATCTGTCACTAAATACATATTGGTAACTAACCAATACAAAAAATGAAAATTCATATACAAAAAATGAATTACTATCAAATACATATTGGTAACTAACTAAAACATATTCAAAAAAATGGGGTTCTTGGGGATGGATAAGCCTACACTCTATATTTATATGCTTATATATAAAATATTAATTACATATACAAAATTCTTTTA
>JAABOM020042147.1:0-16425 GCA_011800125.2 Solanum clarkiae
ATACACACACACACACACACACACACACACACACACACACACACATATATATATATATATGTATATATATATGTTTTCGTTATTTGGTTTTCATACGTATTTTTACTTTGAGGACAAAGGAATCTATTTTGGTGGGATCTGCGAAGTTATGGATTAAGGTGAAGTCTGAGTAGCCCCAAGTCCATAACTTACCCTATTTTTTATCCCAAGGTTTTCTTGTCGTGTTTCTTTTTTCTTGTGGATGTTTTAATTTTCTGTTAAACCAACATGTTTAGGTTGTGTAGATAATGTGTAAATACATAGTAGTATTATCAGTTAGTATATACATAGTCTTTAAATTCTTTTTTGAATGATTTGAAAAAAATTAGGTACCCTCAAAATTTTTGAGATTGTTTGCTATTGATGCAATCATGCATCTTAATTATCTGGTGATGTTTGTTCTGATACAGTAAATGTAAGTTGAAGCTTGAAGCAACTTGATTGTGTGTGCAATGCCATGTGTGTTGTGAGCCTATTTTCTGCATTCATAGATTGTGTATGGAGTCAAAACTTGCCTTAGTACTCTAATACTGGTTTGGTGATGTGGTTGATTTAGAAGGGATCTTAGGCCTTTGTTCTGATAATGAGCTTACTCTTGCCTAAATGACCCACCAAATGAGCGAGTGAATCCCTTGTTCCAAAGTTTTGAGTTTCTCATGTACTCATTCTTTCTTGACACCTTACTAGCTTAACCTTGTTTAATGAAATACCTTGATATTGGCCCTGGTTTATCCTTGAACATGTGAACCTTGATTAAGGCTAAAAGCCTAAGTTGAGGGTGGCTACAAATTGTGGCCCTGGTTTGGGGAATAGATATTATGTACTTTACCTCAAACTAAAAGCCTAAGTTGAGGGTGGCCTTTATTATGATAAATTAATAAAAATAAGGTGGGTGGTTGGGAAAGAAAGAAAAAAATGAATAATCATGAGTTGGGTGAAGAAAAAGAAAAAGAGAAAGTGCCTTGAGTTGAAGAGATTAGCAAAAAAATGAGTATAGAAATAAGGCACAGCTGAAAAGTAAAAGAAGGCACCCAGGGGAAACTTGAAATAGGAGAATAAGGGTGGATTTAGTGAAAATGTTTGGGTTATGAAGGTAAAAGAGTTGGTGAACATGGTTCAAGGATAGCTTTTAGTAGCTACTTGCCTAAAATGCCATACCAAAGCCCCATGAGCCTATGATACAAGCCGTTAAGTCCTAGGTGATCCAAATTCACTTTGTCACCAACTCAGAAATTGAGTATAGGGGCAAGCCTATGGTGTTAGTCATTTTGCATGAATTTCAATTGTGAGAGTGAGAATGCTCGTACAGTCCCTGAATTCTAAATACTTTTTTAGTGAGTAAGAGGCACTTCTTTTCTGTGAGGGAATTTGAACTATTTGATTAGCATATGACTATACCAGTGATTGTAGACGGTGGATGCTCCTTAGTTTATAATAGTTAGGTTACTAGATGCATCTTTGTGTTCTATTTTGTTTAGTAGCCTTGCAATCTTGTTTTAAAAATGAAAGTTGGCTACCTAAATTAGAGCAATTGATGTATATGCCATTAGTCTAGTTGCTATGTGTTTCTAATTGTCTGCATAGATTGAGTCGTCGCTTGAGGACAAGCAAAAATCCTAAGTTGAGGGTGTTGATATGCTGTAAAAATACAAAACATTTGATGCCTAACACAAGGGATTTTATGAGTTCTTAATGTGACTTTGTATAGTTTTTATGTGCTTTTGTGTTGATATTGCAGAAAAGGTAGGTTGGCATGATTTTGGAGAAAAATTGCATATTTTGCTAAAGCACAAGACATATTAGTACACATACGAGTTGTAGCCCAAGCTACGAGTTGTATGGTGATATCGTAGCAATAAACAGAGAGCAAAAATAAAAAATCTGCTAAGTGGAGATCAGCCCTACGAGGCCATCCACGAGTGTTGGTCTCACTACGACTCATATAGGTGGACTCATAGCAGGAAATAGAGAGCCAAAACTTTGAACCAAAAACTGAAGGCCTAGACTACGAGCGGAGCATACGAGTTGTAGCTCAAGCAACAACTCGTACCAGTTTATTGTACCAAGTTTAGTCCAAGATGCCAAGAACCTGATACGAGACCCCAATTATGACTCGTAGGTCACCCTACGAGTCGTACCTATGAGGAGTACCAGCTACCAGTTGTCTTTTCTGTGTAATTTTTAGGGTTATTTTTTAAACACTATAAATACTCTAAGCTAGGGTTTTATTTGGGAAGACCAGATTGAAACTTTGAAGTTCACCTTTGAATATTATCTCAAGAATATTTTAGGGTTCTAGAATAGATTTTTCTTTTCTCTTGGAAAACCCACTTTTGGGGAATGTAGATCCCATATTGTATTCATTCTCAATATATCAAGCTTGTGATTTGCAACTTGTGGTGCTATCATTCTTCATTGCTTCGGGTAAAATTCTCAACTGTGCCTTGTAGTTACATTTTTGTTGGTTTTGCCTTAGCCATGAGTATCTAAGCACCCAGAACTTAGGGTTATGGGAACCATAGGTAGTTGACTTGAGATGACCTAGGTTTATTGCATTTCTACGATTGGGGTTTTGAATGTATTGTCTATTTTCCTTCATTATGATTGTTGTTTGGTGGTTGCCAACACCAAACCACACCTACTATCACAATCTCGACCAAGGTAGTGACGAATAGGAAAAGGAAAGTAGATGATAGGATTCGATTGATGTGTTCTCTTCTAATCAACCAAACCTGAACAAGGAGAGGTTGACTGGGATAATAGGTAATGATTAGTTATCACACCATGGTTGCCGAGTAAGCGCCATGGTGAAATTTAACCTTCACCTTCACAAGTGGGCCGGAAGAACCTAAGTTACTGTCCTGCATGCGAATTTCCAATAATAGTTATGTTGTCTTGGGTAATCGAGTGAACGGACCATGGAGAACACAATTCCCAAGTTGTCCCTAAAATTGAGTGTTTTCTTGCATCATAGTACAGTGTTTATTTTTGTTTTTTTTCCTTGAATCATACCCCCCCCGCCCCCATTTAGAGATTTTAGTTATGGATACTCAAAATGATTGATAGTGAATTCTTATACTCAAACCTTATATTCCATGTGAATTCGACCCTAGCCTTCGGTTAGGTTAATTGCTGACAGTGACCACTTTCTTATTGGAGCGTGAACATCATCATCCACAAGGTGGAAATGTCGTTACTTTGGGAAGAGGTAGTCGACAAGATGGTGCCCTAAGGCACAATCGGTTTTATGCTTTGCATGAGACACAACAGGATGATGAGGTGCTCGACGTTGTTACTGATATGTTGAAAATCGTTGATTTCAATGTGTATGCATTGATTGATCTGGGTGCCACTCTTTCTTTTGTTACCCCCTTTGTTGCCAAAAAGTTTCATGTTGAACCCGAATTGTTGTGTGAGTCATATGAGGTGTCTACTCCTATTGGTGCATCTATTATTGGTAAAAAGGTCTATAGAAATTGTCCCATTTTCATTTTGCATAAAATATTGCCTTGTGATCTTGTTGAGTTGGACATGATTGATTTTGATGTCATTCTTGGGATGGATTGGTTGCATGCATACTATGCCTCTAATGATTGTGGAACGCATAGGGTCAAATTCCAATTTCCAAATGAACCAGTTCTCGAGTGGGAGAGTCATGATGTGGTAGTAAAGTGTAGATTCATCTCTTGCATTAAATCCGATAAGTTGATCTCCAAGGAGTTTATCATCTATCTTGTGAGGGTTAGAGATGTGAAGTCCAAAGTCCTTCACATAGAGTCGGTTCCAGTTGTATTTGAGTTTCTTGACGTCTTTCCAAATGACCTTCCCGGTGTTACTCCCGAAAGGAAAATTGACTTTGGTATAGACCTCCTCCCAAACATTTAACCCATTTCTATTTCTCCTTACCATATGGCCCCGGTGGAGTTAAAAGAGTTGAAGGAACAATTTAGAGACTTCTTGGAGAAGGGTTTTATTAGGCCTAGCCAATCACCATAGGGTGCACCGTCAAGAATAGGTGTCCTCTTCCAAGGATTGATGATTTGTTTGACCAACTGCAAGGAGCTAGCCACTTCTATAAGATTGATCTTCGGTCCGGGTATCATCAAGTGAAGGTGAGGCGGTGTGATATTCCTAAGACGGCCTTCCGAACTAGGTATGGGCATTATGAGTTTGTTGTGATGTCTTTTGGGTTGACCAGTGCACCAGCTATCTTCGTGGATCTTATGAATAGGGTCTTCAAACCCTACCTTGATTCGTTTGTTGTGGTCTTCATTGATGACATTTTGATCTATTCATATAATGAGGAGGAGCATATAGGTCATTTGAGGGTAGTGTTGCAAAGATTGAGGGAAGATAAATTGTATGATAAATATGAGAAGTGTGAATTTTGGTTGAAAGAAGTTTTCTTCCTAGGTCATGTGGTGTCGGGGGATGGTATTAAGATAGATCTTAAAAAGACAGGTGTGATTAGAAATTGGCCTCGACCATTGACTGTCGGATAATAGGAGCTTCTTAGGCCTACAGGTTACTACCAGAGATTTGTGAATGGGTTCCCTTCTATTGCTTCTCCCATGACAAAATTGACCCAAAAGAAGGCTAAGTTTGCGTGGACCAATAAGTGTCAAAAGAGCTTCCAAACCTTGAAAGCTAAGCTTGTATTCGCTCCTATACAACACTATCGAAAGGGCTAGAGGGGTTTGTTGTGTATTTTGATGCTTCTAGAGTTGGTTTGGTTGTGTTCTAATGCAAAATGGTAATGTCATAGGCTAATAGCCTATGCTTCTAGGAAACTCAAAGTGCATGAAAAGAATTATCCTACCCATTATCTTGAGCTAGACGCCATGGTATTTGCATTAAAGATATGGCGTCACTATTTGTATGGGGTGCATGTTGATATGTTTACCATAAGAGCCTCCAATATGTCTTCACCTAAAAAAGATCTCAACATGAGGCAAAGAAGGTGGCTAGATCTTCTTAAGGACTATGAAATGAGTGGGCATTATCATCCTGGTAAGGCTAATGTTGTGGCGGATACTTTGAGTAGGGTTTCCATGGGTAGCCTAGCTCATGTTGATGTTGGTAGCAAAGGAGTGGCTAAAGAGGTCCATCGGTTGGCTAGATTGGGGGTTAGGTTGGAAGGGGTTGATAACGGGGGTGGTGTTGTTATTGATGGTTCTAAATCTTCATTAGTTGAGGAGGTGAAAGCTACGCAAGATCTTGACCCCGCTTTGTTGGAATTGAAGGCATTAATAAAAGATGGTAAGGTGGAGGTTTTCTCACAAGGGGGAGATGGTGCCATTAGGTACAAAGGTAGGTTGTGTGTGCCATGTGTTGCTAGCTTGTAGGAAAAGATTCTTGATAAGGCTCATGGTTCTTCTTATTCTATTCACCCCGGGTCTACTAAGATGTATAGGGATTTAAGAGAGATATATTGGTGGGGAGGCATGAAGAGGGGAATTGCCAAATTTGTTTCTAGTAGCCATAGTTGCTAACAAATCAAAGCCAAACATCAAAGGTCGGGTTGTCTACCTAAGATATAGAGTGAAACGACCCCAAAAAGTGCCTAAAAGTGTGCCTCGGAATGCCCAGAATTTTATATTCCATATATATCAAAATCCATTTGTTATTTCGAAAATTCAGCTTCATATTTTTTATCAAGGGGTCAAAATTAAGGGGAAAAGGGTCTAACCCCGATTTTAGACCAAATGATTAGCAATTTCAATTTTCATAATTTTCAATTTCTAGAGACAATCCATGAGAGCACCACGAGGCGCGACTGTCAGGGACATGTGTTAATTTGGCCTTCATGATAGGTCTGCATTACAGACCTATGTATTTCGCTGCCAGTGATTTCTATCTCGGTCCAAGGCTTTGGGGTCTTGGGCCTAAGTGTTCCTTAACGTGTTTTTACCTATACTTAGCCTTATTTCACCCTTATATCATCCTACACATTTCCCAATACTCCCCAAAACACGTAGCCGAATTTCACTTCAAAATTCAAGACTCAAAATTAAGGATTCTCTTCAAGCTTCAACCTCCATTTTCAAACTTCATCAAGAACTTCCCCAAACCTAAATTATGTGGTGTTGAACCATTGGGTCCTTTCACCTATGCTTCCTAAGCCTCCTTTTTACTAATATTGAATGATTTAAAATTGATTTTATATGTGGGTCTTGTTTATTGAGAAATCTACTGCACAGTGATTTTAATTCACGAAAGTATGGTTGTTTTAGCATGTTTTGAGCTCTAAATCTTGGATCTAACGTTGGATTTGATGAGGGGTTTTGATGTGAATTTCTTGGGAGTGTTGCAAGGTGTTGATTGATGGTTGTACTACAAATTTTCTTGCATGATTTCATCTTCAAATTGCATGGTCTTTTACCCCCACTACACACCCCCAAGGTGTTCGATAAAATGTGCGGTTATGGTTTCTTAAGGAAATGAAAGTCCAAAGCATGAGATATGATATGAATGATGTTATGATGATGAAATGAGATTATTTATATGATTATTCCTATATGAAGTGTTGAACTAGAGCATATGATGAATCTTACATAAAGTTAGAATCGACCATGCCCAATCTGGGGGGTCTGAGCACCCGGATAACCTAGTGAAGGGTTTGTACTTCTCCACCTGGTGATGGGGCGGTATCATTACTAACCTAGATGGGGGTTTATACTCGTCAACCTAGGTAAGGGTTTGTACTTCTCCATGATGGTGATAGGGCGGCAGTATCACCAACCTAGATGAGGGTTAGTACTCATCCACCTAAGTGATGAGGTGGCAACATCACTAACCTACCAAGGGGTTCATACTTTGGAAATTTAATTTGGAATCTTCTACACATATGATATCCTATATGAGCATGGGTTACTTAAGCATGTTTTACTTATGCATTATTCATACATGTCATCTGCTATATAATATGCCCATTGCCTATTGCTATGAATTTTGATCATGATGTTTATTTCTTGTTGCATTGCATCCCACATACTTAGTATATTCAAATATACTAACGTATACTCTTGCCTACATGATATCACCATGTAGGAACCGGTGCTCAAGTTGATCATCTTCCCCCTCCACGTGGCTAGTTGGTGCTATTCCAAGCTTGATGGTGAGTCCTCCATTTTGGGGACCTTAGTCTATGATTGCTATTATTGAGACACTTTCTTATGTTCTATTTGACTATGAGGGTGAAGCTGGTTACTTTTTTATGGACCCTGCTCTATCTATGTATTTAGAGGTGTTTATTGGAAAAGTTGTGTGATGATGATATGAGCGATGACTCCTTGTCTTTGATGTTGATGTTTTTGCAAGCTATACCTTAGACCTTTTGCCCCTTATGCTTGTTTTATGTCTTTTACATGCTTCCGCGACTAATGATATGTAAAGATAAGTTGAGAGGCTTGATTGGGGTTCCCTCGGGTTCCCCATTCGAAGTGTCATGTCTAGGCCCTAGGCTTGGGTCGTGAAAAACTTTGTATCAGAGCACTAGGTTGATAGATCCTCGGAGTCCAACACACCATGTCGATTCGAGTCCTATTCATGGTTGTGAAGCACGCCATGACTATGAATAGGAGGCTATGAGGCATCTTTTAAAATGTTTCCCTTCTTCATGTTATAAGTCATGCTATAGAGTTGTGGTGAGTTTTCTACCTAATGATTGTTCTTTGCTATGCTAGATCATGCCAAACACTAGAGGAAGGCAGGCCCAATCTTCCGAGGAACAACCTACCAATGCTGAGCTCCAGGATGTTCTTACTATACTTTCCCAAGTGGTAGCCAACCAAGTCCAACAAAGGGCCCAAGCCCCTCATGCTACTACCCCGGGAGCTAGGGTAAGAGATTTCATGAGTATGAATCCTCCGATTTTCCATGGGTCAAAGGTGGATGAAGATCCACAAGAGTTCATTGATGACGTCTACAAAATCTTGAATATCATGGATATTGGGACAAACGAAAAGGCAGAGTTAGCGGCCTACCAACTCAAAGGGGTAACCTAAATTTGGTATGAGAAATGGAAGGGTGAGAAGGGGGTTGGTAATGTGGTGCTTTAGGAGGAGTTCAATCGGCCTTCCTTAATTGATTTTTCCCTCTTGAACTTAGGGAGGCAAAATTGGTAGAGTTTATGAACTTGAAACAAGGTACTATGAGTGTGAGGGAGTAAGCCCTCAAATTTAATGAATTTTCAAAGTATGCTCCTCACTTGGTGGCCGATCCTAGATAGAGGATGAAGAAGTTTGTGATGGGGGTCTCCTACTTGGTGAGTAAGGAATGCCGGTCCGACCTGCTTATTGGTGACATAGACTTGTCTCGGTTGATGACTTATTCCGAGCAAATGGAGGAAGAATAGATGAGAAAGAGGAGGGGCCATGAGGCCAAGAGATCCTGTCATGGGGGTAAGTTCCATAGGGGTGGCCGATTCCATCAAGGCTAAGGGCCTCCTCATGCTACAAATAGGTGATTTGCCAATGACTTCCCTAGGCCTCAAGGTGTTGGTGGTGTGGCTCTCATTGACATGTGGCCTACATGTGGGAAGAGTCATAGGGGCCCGTGTTTGAAGGGTTTTAATACATGCTTTGATTGTGGTGAGCTTAGTCACAAAAGAGTGGATTGTCCAAGAACCCGTAGCAAGGGCAGAGGTGCAAATGCGATTCCATTGGGTAGAGGTGGTCCTCAAGGTGGTGCCCCAAGGCACAATTAATTCTATGCTCTACATGGAAGGCAAGGGGTTGGTGAGGTCCCTTATGTTGTTACCGGTATGTTGAAAATATTTGACTTTGATGTGTATGCTTTGATTGATCCGGGTACCACTCTTTTCTTTTTTACACCTTTTATTGTTAAAAGTTTCATATTGTCCCCGAGTTGTTGCATAAGTCATTTGAAGTGTCTACTCCTATCGGTGTCTCAATTGTTGCAAGGAAAGTTTATCAAAATCATCCTATTTGCATTTTGCATAAGTTGTTACCTTGTGATCTTGTTGAATTAGACATGGTAGACTTTGATGTCATTCTTGGGATGGATTGGTTGCATGCCTACTATGCTTCTATTGATTGTAGAACCCGTAGGGTCAAGTCTCAGTTTCCTAGTGAACCCATACTTGAGTGGGAAAGTCAAGATGTGGTGGTCAAAGGTAGATTCATTTCATGCATTAAAGCACATAGGTTGATTTCTAGGGGTTTTTGTATCATCTTGTGAGGACTAAGGATGTGGAGTCCAAAGTTCCTTCCATTGAGTCGGTTCCCATAGTAAACGAGTTTCTTGATGTCTTCCTAAATGACCTTCCCGGTGTCCCTCCCGAAAGGGAGATAGATTTTGGCATAGATCTCTTTCCCATTACTCAACCTATCTCTATTTTCCTTTACCATATGGCCCCGAAGGAGTTGAAGGAGTTAAAAGAGTAATTGAAAGATTTGTTGGAAAAAGGATTTATTAGACCTAGTTAATCACCTTGGGATGCTCCGATGTTGTTTGTGAAAAAAAAGGATGGGTCAATGAGAATGTGCATTGATTAGCGGCAACTCAATAGGGTCACTATAAAGAATACATATCCTCTTCCAAGAATTGATGACTTGTTTTACCAATTGCAAGGACTAGCTTCTTCTCTAAGATTGACCTTCGGTCCTGGTATCATCAAGTGAGGGTGAGGGAGTGTGATATTCCCAAGACGGCCTTCCGGACTAGATATAGGGATTATGAATTTGTGGTGATGTCCTTTGGGTTGACTAATCAGCGACCATATTCATGGACCTAATGAATAGGGTCTTCAAACCCTACCTTGATTCCTTTATCGTGGTCTTCATTGATGATATTTTGATCTATTCACATAGTAGGGAGGAGCATATGGATCATTTGAGAGTTGTGTTGTAAAGGTTAAGGGAGGAGAGATTGTATGCTAAATATGACAAGTGTGAGTTTTGATTGAAGGAAGTTGCATTCTGGGTCATGTGGTGTCGGGGGATGGTATAAAGGTGGATCCTAAGAAGATCGATGTGATTAGGAATTGGCCTAGACCATTGACCCCATCGGATATTAGGAGTTTCTTGGGCCTTGCGGGTTACTATAGAAGGTTTGTGAATAGGTTCTCCTCCATTGCTTCCCCTATGACAAAATTGACTCAAAAGAAGGCTAAGTTTGTATGGACCAGTGAATGTGAGAAAAGCTTCCAAAAGTTGAAAGATAGGCTTTTGTCCGCTCCTATACTGTCTCTACCAGATGGGATTGTGGGTTTTTTGTGTATTATGATGTATCTAGAGTTGGTTTGGATTATGTGCTAATGCAAAATTGTAAGGTCATAGCCTACGCTTCTAGGCAACTCCAAGTGCATGAAGGAATTACCTTACCCATGATCTAGAGTTAGCCGCCATTGTGTTTGCATTGAAGATATGGAGTCACTATTTGTATGGGGTGCATGTGGACGTCTTCACCGACCATAAGAGCCTCCAGTAAAAAGATCTCAACTTGAGACAAAGAAGGTGGCTAGAACTTCTTAAGACTATGACATGAGTGTGCATTACCATCCGGATAAGGCAAATGTTGTGGCAGATGCTTTGAGTCAGGTGTCTATTGGTAGCCTAACTCATGTAGATGGTGGTGATAGGGAGATGGCTAGGGAGGTGCATAGATTGGCTAGATTGGGGGTTAGGTTGGAAGATATGGGTTATGGTGTAGCAGTTGTTGATGGTTCTAAATCTTCCTTGGTTGATGAGGTGATAGCAAAACAAGATCTATACTCCTCCTTGTTGAATTGAAGGCCTTGGTGAAAGAGGGCAAAATAGAGGTTTTCTCCCAAGGGGGAGATGGGGCTCTTAGATAACAAGGTAGGTTGTGTGAGCCATGTGTTGATGGTTTGAGGGAGAGAATTCTTGATGTGTACTGGTGGGGAGGCATGAAGAGGGATATCGCCAAATTTATTTCCGGTTGCCATAGTTGTGAACAAGTCAAAGACGAGCATCAAAGGCCGGCTGGCCTAACCCAAGATATAGAGATTCCTACTTGGAAGTGGGAGGTGATTAACATGGATTTTATGGTTGGGTTGCGTAAGACTAGAAAGGTTTTGATTCGATATGGGTGGTGGTTGATAGGATGATGAAATCGGCTCACTTTCTACCAGTTAAGACTACTTATGGGGCTAAAGAGTATGCAAAGTTGTACATCCATGAGTTAGTGAGGTTACATGGGGTTCGTTTATCCATTATATCTGATCGTGGTCGATAAAGATCAAACAAGAACGAAATGGAAAAGGGAAAAATGATAGAAGATATATGGATTAAATTCAAACTATTGAAATTATGGGCGACAAAGGACTAAAACCCTCACCTCCCAATTGATTTCAACAACTTAAACCAAACCCTAGAAGGAAAAATTGAAGGAAACTAAGAACCACAAATGGAACCTTCAATTAACCAAGCAAACAAGTCAACTAACAATTCTAAAAGTTCAACCTAATTACTCACTAATTATTCAGTAAGAAGATGTAACAATTTTGAGAATTCAGTCTTCAACATAGTCTAAGTCTTCCAAATGCTAAAATAAGACTAGTTATACTAAGTAAATAAAAACAGATATCTTCTTTACAATTTTACCCTTAATGAGTCAGGGCCTTGTTTGGTTATCTTCTTTTCAAATCCTTGAATTCAACTAATAGCCATTTGTACATATGGCCTCTTTTCTTTCTTCTCCTCATCTTGATAGACCTTCCGCACATTGTAAGCCTTTCTTTTGTGACCCTCAAGCTCCTCCAATGCTTTCTTTTTCATGAACATTACTTGTAGGTCTTGGAGATTTTTTGCTTGACTCCTTGTGAATGGTTTTGAGGGGTACATGCCACTCATGTTGGTGCCATCTTTACTTTTCATGATATCATCCTCTCCTTTTTGAAAAGGATTTGTCCTCGAATCCAAAGATTCACCTACAACACAAGGATATAAATCACTAACATTGAAAACATTATGAACATTATACTCACTTGGCAAGTCAATAATGTAGTCATTGTCATTGATTCTCTTGAATACTTTGAAATGTCCATCTCCTCTTGGGCTTAGCTTTTCTTTTCGAACATGTGGAAACCTCTGTACCCACACCCAATCATTTGGGTTGAAGATCACTTCCTTTCTCCCCCAGTTGTTTCGAATAGCCACCTTAGAATTGTTCCTTTCAATGGTCTCTTTAACCTTGGAATGAATGCTCATCATATCCTTTGCCCTTTGCTTGTCATCTAGGCTCAAAAAAACATTACTAGATAATGTAGTCATGGTTAGTAGAAACAAAGGTTTTAAGTCATAAAATGCCTCAAATGGTGACATTCCAATAAAAGAGTGGAAAGATCTGTTGTATGCAAATTCAATCAAGGGTAAATGGTCTTCCCAAGTAGTTGGAGTTCCTCTAAACATGCACCAAATCACACTTCCAAGAGTCCTATTGACTACTTCAGTTTGTCCATCCGTTGAAGGGTGGCAAGAAGTATAGAACATAAGTATGGTACCAACTGTACCCCATAGATTCTTCCAAAATTGACTAAGTAATTTGGATCCCTATCACTAACAATAGTTTGAGGGACTGCATGCAACTTATGAGCATTGATGACAAATAAAGATGCTACATGGGATGCATTGTCACATTTATGGCATGGAATAAAATTAGTCATGTTAGAAAATCTATCCACTACCACAAGAAAGGATAGTGAGGGGAAGAGGGGGCAGCCCTCGTAAATTCCCTATCACTAACAATAGTTTGAGGGACTGCATGCAACTTATGAGAAATGATGACAAATAAATATGCTACATGGGATGCATTGTCACATTTATGGCATGGAATAAAATTAGTCATGTTAGAAAATCTATCCACTACCACAATTATGATATCATGTCCTCTTTTAGTCCTAGGAAGACCCAACATAAAAACCATAGAGATATACATCCATGGGCCACTAGGAGTAAGGAGGGGAGTATACTTACCTTGGGGCCAAGTCGTGGATTTGGCATGCTTACAATTGAGACATTGTCCACAAATTCGCTCAACATCATGCTTCATCTTGGGTCAAACTAATTGCTCCTTTAGAATGTCAAGTGTTTTGGTTACCCCTAAGTGTCCCATCAAACCACCACTATGAGCCTCCTTGACATGTAGCTCTCTCCATGATCTCATAGGAACACAAGCTCATCCATCCTTGAACAAAAATCCATCAACCAATTGAAACCTTGACCTGCTTCCCTTGGGTAAGATTATCAAAAGTATCTTTGAAGTCGGGATCTCTAGGATAGAATTCCTTTAAGCTTTCAAATCCCATCATTCTAGAAGCCAAGGTAGTCACCAACATAAAACTTCTTGATAGGTCATCCGCTACCACATTTTCCTTGCCTTGCTTGTCAAAGTACTGCAAAAGAGAAGAAATAATACTAGGTAAAAGTGCGCATTTTGGTTAGCATGCCATAAAAGAGGTTGTTGACACGGCATACTAGAAAGGGTCCCTCATCCACACTCCTTAAACACTTGCTTGGCTTTGCTATCATGCACATATTCTCCTTATTTTTAGCCAAGGAACCTCCTTCCCTTGGAACAACAATGGAACTTCCACCATCAATGATTAAAGAACACACTTTATCTTGAATTTTGCACCTAACATGAAATAGATTCTCCCTTTGATCAAGTTCTTCTTTGGAAAGGGCTCCTTTAATTCATCTCACAACAATGAAAGATTGGAATTGACCTTCGAGTCTTCATCATTATCAAGCAAAGATTTTCCTTTCTCCATGAAGCAAGCAAAATTTACCCTCTCATCCAACCTTTTTTCTTCATTTCTCATCCTATCTCATCTATATCCCATCCTATCTCCTCTATTCCAATAATCTCGACCTCCCATGACATGATCCTGCCCAAAGTCTCGTGGTCGGACTGCTTCCCTATGTACTCCGTAGGTATCCTACCCCCATGCTCCCAAAATTCATTATTGTTAAGATCTCTATGCATTTCATCATAGAGGGGATTTTGGTATTGGTAGGCTTGGTAAGGACTTTGTGGTACATTTGGTGGAGGTGATGCAGCTTGTCTTGGATGGTTTGGATTGTAGTTCATTTGAAAAGTGGGGTTTTTGTAGCTTTGGGTTCGGCTTTGTGGAGGAAAACATAGATTATGGGATTGTCCCAGGGTAGTGGTGGTGGAATGCATTGATTCCCTCCTCATCTCCTCATTTTCGGGTTGAATTGCTTTCCTTTGATTAACATTCTCCACCCGTACCAACCTTTCCTCCAAACCTCCCATCCTTCCATTCATTTCTGCTATTTGTTTGGAAAAGTTAGCAAGAGTTTCCGTGATGTTCTTTGAACCTTCCCCAATTGGACTTGTATACCTACAATACCCAACAAACAAAATTAGTAACAAAAGCCTCACATTACTCGTATGTAACTAACTCTCAACGCACCTTCTATGGCGTCATCTCAAAATTGACAGTGAACTAGCTCCGCTCAATCAATTCAATGTCACCTATCCTTTATGGTGGAGTGGATTCTTATGACTTTTGAATGAAGGACAACTTAAACAAAGCTTAGGAATATGAATCAAAGAAGAAAAACTAGAAGAAAGAGGCATAAGAAATATCATACTCAAAAAAAGAAAAAACTAAATAACAAAAGTAGAAGAAAGTACTTGTTGTTACCTAATTTGAAAAATCAAAGAGATGATTTAATATTTAGAAACTAGTTACTAAGTAACTAAAGATGTTAATTAGTTTTTAAATAGTTTAGGAATGAAAGAAAAATGAGTGATAAAGAAGAATTGAGTTTGGACACTTAGAAAATTTTTTGAAGCCTTAAGGTGTTCATGACTTGAAAGGTGTTTGATTTGATGATTTGATAATTAAACCTAGTTAACAAGTAGTTAAAGATGTAAATTACTTGCTAAATAGTTGGAGAATAGAAGCATAAAAATTTTTAAAAAGGAATCATGTCGTTTGGACACTTAGAAAAATGTTTATGCCCAAAAAACCAACTATACTTAGAAAAATTTTGGGGTATGAAAACTCTGCAGAAAAGTCTCTAAAAATGCACTACATGCGCCACGTGGTGCATCTAGATTGAGCCTCTGCACTGACTCACTTATTAGCGCTGATGTAGTGCTGACTGGCACTGATTTGGCACCTATTTGGTGTTGTTTTGGCGTCGAGTTGGCTCTAAATTGGCGCTGACATGGAATTTTTTTTTAAAATTTGTTTTCTTAAAAAAAATTTTCTTCTGATTTTTTTCTAAATTTCTTTTTTATTTTTTTTTTCAAATTTCCACTAAGGGCCCCAACATCTTTACCAACTTTGACTTGAAAAAAAAAGGATCAAATCTACCTATAGGCCTTCTTTTTCTTCAAGAACACTTGAATATCTTCAAGAATACCTAGAACACCAAAAACACATACTAAATCCCAACATCTTCAAATGAACTCGGAATTGGCTCAAAATTTAGGATTAGCTTCCCCTTGATGTAGAGAACAAACCCCAATGATCATTAACCTTCAATTTCTTTTCAATCAAAGAACCCACTTTCGACATTTGAAAAGTTTGAATGCTCAAAACCCTTCAATGGCAACTTCACTTCCACAACTCCAAATTGAATGAAATTTGAGATTTAGGATCAAACAACACTAGTGAACAAGCATCTAGTGTCAAAACCAACAAATCAAGTAAAAATATTTTGGGTTATTTTTGGTATTTTTGAATTTTTGAGTGGATCAAAATTCCAAAACCTAGTTTGTGAAAACAAATCTAAACCTAAGCTCTTGATGCCAAATGATAAAGATCAAACAAGAAAGAAAGGGAAAAGGGAACAATAATAGAAGGATATGTGGATTGCATTCAAACCATTAAAATTATGGGAAACAAGGGACTAAAACCCTCATCTCCCAATTGATTTCAACAACTTAAATCAAAACCTAGAATAAAAACTGAAGGAAACTAAGAACCATAAATGGGCAACCTTCAATTAACCAAGATAACAAGTCAACTAACAATTCTAAGAGTTCATCCTAATTACTCACTAATTACTCACTAAGAAGATCCTACAATTTTGAGAATTCAATCTTCAACATAGTCTAAGTCTTCCAAATGCTAATATAAGACTATTGATACTAAGTAAATAAAAGAAGTCATTGTCTTTATAATTTTACCCTTAATGAGTCAGGGCCTTGTTTGGTTGCCTTCTTTTCAAATCCGTGAATTCAAGCAATAGCCATTTGCACATATGGCCTCTTTTCTTTCTTCTCCTCATCTTGATAGACCTTCCGCACATTGTAAGCCTTTCTTTTGTGACCCTCAATATCCTCCAATGCTTTCTTTTTCATGAACATTGCTTGTAGGTCTTGGAGATCTTTTGCTTGACTCCTTGTGAATGGTCTTGAGGG
>JAABOM020042158.1:0-16425 GCA_011800125.2 Solanum clarkiae
ATCCGACCCCCCCTCACCCCGCAATGAGCGGGAGCCTTTTGAGGCACTGGGGTATGTTGTTGTTGTTGTTGTTGAAACATTGAAAGGTCGTTGCCTAAACGTCAAGGCAATTGAAAGTGCATGAGAAGAACTATCTGACATATGATCTTGAGTTGTTGGCTACTATGTTTGCATTAAAGATTTGACAATATTACTTCTATGGATACATGTTGATATATTCAGCAACAATAAAAGTTTGCAACATGTGTTTAGCCAAAGGGATTTGAACTTAAGACAAAGAAATGGTTGGAGCCGATAAAGCTAATGTTGTAGCCGATGCATTGAGTAGAGTGTCTATGGGCAGCATGGCATACATTGAAGGTGGAAATGAAAAATTGGTCAAAGAATTACATTATTTGCCTTGTTAGGGTGTAAGGTTGAATAGTTTGAGCGATGTGGTGTGTTAGTACCTAATAGGGAGAAATCATCTCTAATAGGGGAAGAAGAAATACATGGATCTTACCTTAATGGAGCTGAAGAAGTTGGTTGTTGTTAAAAAGGTGGAATTCTTCTCGCAAAGGGGAGATGGAGTATTCGCGTCATCAAAGGCGATTGTGTGTACCCAATGTGGATAGACTAAGGGAAAATATACTTCATAAAGCTCATATTTCCAAGTATTCTATTCATCTGGGATCTATCAAAATGTATAGAGATTAGAGAGACGTGTATTGATGGAATGGCACAAAGAAAGGCACAACAAGATGTGTGATAAAATATGCAAATTGTCAACAAGTAAAGGTGGAACATTAAAGACCCGTAGGTTTAACTCATGATTTCAAGATACCAACTTGGAAATGAGAGATAGTGAATATGAATTTCATTACAGGGTTGCCAAGGACAAGAAAGAAATTTGACTCAATATGTGAAGTTGTGGATAGAGTGATGAAAACAACCCACTTTTTGTTGGTAAAGACTTCTTATGGTACCAAGGATTATGCTAAGAATTATATTCAAGAATTGGTGAAATTGCATGGTGTACCATTTTCTATCATATCGAATAGAGGTTCCTAATTTGCTTCTCATTTTTAGAAGTCATTCAAAAAGGGTGTTAGTATGAAGGTGAAATAAAGTACCACATTTCATCCACAAATGGATGGACGAACCGAAAGGACAATACAAACCTTGAAGGATATGTTAAGATCTTGTGCGCTTGATTTTAAAGAAATTTGGAAGGGTCACTTACCTCTTATTGAATTTGCTTATAACAATAGTTTTCATTTAAGTATTGGTGTGGCCTCATTCAAAGCATTGTATGGTAGACAACGTAGATCACCGGTGGTATGGTTTGAAGTAGGAGAGATGTCCTTATTGGACTAGACTTAGTGCTTGATGCTATGGAGAAGGTGAAAGCCATGAGGTAAATGTTGAAGGCTGCCCAAAGTTGTCAAAAGTCATATGCTGATATTAGGAGAAGAGAATTAGAGTTAGTGAAGGTGATTGGGTGTATTTAAAGGTTTCCCCAAGAAGGAATAATGTATTTTGGCTAGAAGCAAATTGAGACCTAGGTATATGGGACCTTATGAAATCATGAAGAAAGTTGGAAAGATAGCCTATGAATTAGATTTTTCTATAGAATTAGCTATGCTTCATCCGGTGTTTCATGTTTCCATACTAAGAATGTCACGACCCAAGCCTAGGGCCTAGACGTGACATGGCTTATAGGAACCCGACGGGACTCAAACAAGCCTCTTAGAATATCAATCACACATCCTTGGTCACGGAAGTAAAGTAAACAACAACAAGAGATATAATAAAAAGGGAATCGGTACGGAGAGTCTTTGATAATCATTAAAGCATTAAAGAGTCAAACTCAAGAAATAGTACATCATAATATACAACACCTCTAATATGGAATGGAGTGGGGGCTAAGACACTTTCCGGGCTCAACCTCATAGTAACAAATGTTCGACATAAAGAAATCTCAAAATAAAAAGACTAATAAAGATAGTGTCCTCGGACTTGAGGACTCACCAAAGCTTGTTTTAAAAGATCATACTAGCCACGTGGGGGATGATCAAATGGTACTTCGGTTCCTACATAGTAATATCATGTATGCATAGAGTATGAGTTAGTACGTTTGAATTTACTAAGTATGTAGGATGCAATATAACAAGACATAAGCGAATATAGTCAAAATACATAATAATGAGCAATAGATAAGTGTAATCTCAATATGGTATGCATGATGAATGCTTGAAGTAAAACATGCTTGTAAATCATTCAACTTGCATAGAACATAACACATGTGTGGGAAGAGACCCTAACCGAAAAAAGTAAGACCAATCGAGCTACAATTGGAATCCTGATGATTACCCCTCATCATAAAGAGGTGATCGACTTGCCAAGGTAAACCATACTTCACCTTACAGGATCCCCTCCCATTTTGGAGAAGTAACTCCCCTTACGGGAACTTGTCGCATTTTGGGGTAGATTTCATGATAAAATACACTAAATGGATCCACTAGTATATAATAAGGGTAAAGTATAATCCTATGTTGGCATATAGTTTAAGGAAAGGAGTATGGACCCTTGAAGATAGTCCACGCCAACATCCAATCTATCGGTGCTAAGTCTAATCCCACAAAGTACTTGAAATGATCATACTTTAATCATAATATGAATAGCTTGAAAGAAAAGGACTTGAGTAGCTCATAAACATGCTTGACCTCTAATGTTGAGCTTAACTTGAAACATTAGAGTAGATGATAATTATACATGGACCCTTTCTTTAACATGAATGGCTCACAAGAGGTAAAAATCTTGAAATATGGCTTAACTTGATACTTGTAACATCATAGATACTTTTCATGAATTCGATACATACTTGAAATCCCTTAATCATCATATAGTCACTTGACTTGTAAATCATGATATAGATCATCAATAACTTGAGAATTCTTGACTTGACATTTTATCAAACACTTAGTGGATTCATGATACTAGTCCAAAATTATGCAATTTGAGAGTAAAATAAAATGAGAAAATATAATGCAAATCAATCCACCAACATGCAGTAAAATACTCTTGTAGGGTACCTTGAAATCCATCATCAAAACTCATAATAGGTCATAGTTTCAATGCTCAAAACATCCATAGTCTCAATAGATATAACCAAATCATGGTATAAGCTTGAAATAGATAGTCATGCATAATCAACCAATATTTCATAAAAGGCCAACATAATTTATACTCATAATTCAAAATAAAAGATACTCATAGGTAATACAACTTGAAAACATACAATTTTCATGAAAAGAAAAATTGGGCTCCATGGGTGAAAAGACCTAATGGATGAAACCCACATACCTAAAACTTCGGTTTTCTTGAGAAGAGCTTAAAGAGAACTTAGAGCTTGAAGAGAATCCTTGAGTTCCAAAGTTAAGGTTGAAATCCTTGAAATTTGAATGAGATATTTGGTTAAGTCTTGGGGAGGTTTTTGGGAGGGTTTTGAGTGATATAGAGTTGAAAAATGGCTAAGTATGTGTATTTTCGCGCATAAGTTGGTATTAGGCTATGAACCCATTTCCCTTGGTCTAAATAGAAAAAAAAAGGTAAAACCAATACTGGTTCGCATCAATTGGCGAGATGCGGACCCATCGTGCAGGCCATTTTTGTACTTCTCTGCGCCCCTGGCGCATCACGGCCTGGACGTAGATGTTTTCTGGAAATCATAAATTAGCGAAATTTATTTTTTGCTATGAGTCCTCTAAAATCTGGGTTATACCCATTTCCACTCAATTTTCCCTTGATCGAGAATATTAAGTTGGATTTTTGATATCACGCATGGAACTTGAGATATATGAAAATTACGATTATGGGCATTTTCGAAGGGCATTTTTGGGTGCTTCAATATCTCCCCCTTGGGAACATTCAATCCCGAATAACAAAGAAACATGCATGAGAGAAGCAATCATGAGGATTTCACCCCGACATAAATGCAACAAATGCATTTAAACATCATTTTCGAAAGTCTTAGCACGAATATAAATAATCACCATAAACTTGTTACCATGAACATGAATGCACGCAAAATGCCATAAGGCTGAAACCCTAGAAACTCTTAATATTCGATGGAGTTAAAGGTCTAGGCCAATTTCTAATCACTTCCATCTTCTTAGGATCCACCTTAATGTCAACCCGACACCACATTCCCTAGAAAAGCAACCTCTTTCAACCAAAACTCACATTTCTTATATTTAGCATACAACCTCTCCCCCCAAGATTTGCAACACCAGCCTCAAGTGATTCACATGCTCCTCCTCATTATGGGAATAAATCAAGACATCATCAATAAAAACCACCACAAACAAGTCAAGGTAGGGGCTAAAGATCCTATTCATGAGATCCATAAATATAGCCACTGTATTAGTCAATCCAAAGGCGATAACCACAAACTCAAATTGCCCATACCTAGTCTAAAAAGCCATCTTGGGAATATCACACTCCCTTACTTTCACTTGGTGATACCCGGATGAAAGATCAATCTTAGAGAAGTGACTATCCCCTTGAAGTTGATCAAAAAGGGCATCAATCCTTGGTAGAGGGTACTTGTTCTTTATGGTGACTCTATCAAGTCACCGGTAATCAATGCACATTTTAAGAGAACCATCCATTTTCTTCAAAAATAACACCGGTGTACCCTAAGGTGACTTAATAGGCCTTATGAAACCCTTCTCCATGAAATCCCTCAATTGCTCCTTCAACTCCGATGGGACCATACATGAGGGGGAATAAAAATGGGTAGAGTATCGGGAAGGAGGTCTATACCAAAATCTATTTCCCTCTAGGGAGGAACACCTGGAAGCTCATCGGGAAAGATATCAAGAAACTCATTAACCACTAGAATCAAGTCAATAGGAAGGACTTCGGACTCAACATCCCTAACACTCACAACATGATAGAGACAACCCTTAGAAATCAACTTTTAGGCTTTAAGACAAGAAATGAATCTCCCCTTGACCACCACATTATGACTTTCCCACTCAAGGACGGGCTCATTAGGCAACTGAAATTTAACCCTACGGTTCAACAATAAAAAAAAGCATAATATGCATACAATCCATTCCAAGAATGACATCAAAATCTATTATATCTAATTCAACAAAATCACAAGACAAGACTTTATGGAATATGAACATGGGACAATTTCTATAGACTCTTTTAGCAACAATAGATTCACCAATGGGGGTTGACACTTCATAAGGTTCATATAATAATTCGGGACTAACATAAAGGTTTTTGGCAACAAAAGGAGTAACAAAAGAAAGAGCGGCACCCGGATCAATCAATATATACATATCAAAATAAAAAACCTTTAACATACCGATGATGACATCAGGCACCTTATCCACCCCTTATCTCCCTTGAAGAGTATAGAATCTATTCTCCTTAGAGCACCTCCTTGTTGGCCTCCTCTTCCCTTTAGACTTGCATTTGCATCTTGGTCTTGTGGACGAACATCTCTACATTCATTTTGAGCATGAGAAAAATCAATAACCTTATGATACTTCTTACCACAACCAAAGAAAGCATTAGAATTCCCCAAACATGGATCACTATGATTCTTTCTACACCTTGGGCTTTTATGTTTTGCCATTCCCCCATTCCCACCTTGCAACCTAGGGTTGGTTGCTCTATCATTGGAAAACGTCTTGGTAGGAGCATTGGATGATTTTGGCCTTGGAACTTGTGGCCTTTTGGAAACTGTCCACCTTTAGATCCTTAGAAACCACCTTGAAAACGAGCAACCTTGGACTCACCACTTTTTTTATGCTTTTCCCCCTCTAGTTGCTCGGCATATGTCATGAGGTGAGACAAATCCATATCACCTATTAGTATGGTGGTATGACACTCCTCATTTACTAAGTTGGATACTCCCGACACAAATTTGTTCATCCTTGATCTAGGCTCGACAAACAATTATGGAGCATACTTGGAGAGTTGCTTGAACTTGAGGGCATACTCCCTCACACTCATGGAATCTTGCTTAAGGTTCATAAACTCCATCATCTTATCCTCCCTTAGCTCGATAGGAAAGAACCAATTGAGGAATGCGGATTTGAACTCTTCTTAAAGGATAGCATTATCATTCCCCTTCTCCAACTTCTATTGTGTAAACCAAATTTGATCCACCCCTTTCAGTTGGTATGCCCAACTCTGCATTTTCCTCTGAATTGACCCTCATGATGGATAACACCTTCTGTACCTCATCTATGAACTCATGGGGATCATCATCCATCTTGGACCTATGTAACTCTAGTGGGTTCATTCTAGTGAAATTCATTACCCTAGAAGCTGGAGTGGGAGCATGAGGGGCTTGGGGCCCTTGGTTGAGTTGGTTTGTCATAGCATGATCCAAGATTGTAATAGCATCTCGGAACTCATCTTGTCCTACCCCTCCACCTTGAGGAGCTTGAGGAGCGGTAGGGGCCGGTTGCTCCTCAGGTGTACGGGCTCTCCTTAGTCTCTCTCTTGGAATCAACATGATCTAGAATAGCAAAGAGTATTCATTAGGGAAAAAAGTCTTACATTTACATCTAAAGCACAATATAGACCATGAAGAAGTCAAACATTTCCTAAAAAGTCTCATAGCCTCCCATTCATAGTTATGGCGTGCTTCTTAACCATGAATAAGGCTCTAATCGACGCGGTGTGTTGGATCTCAAGGACCATTAACAACCTAGCATTTTGATACTAAGTTTTTCATGACCCAAGCCTAAGGCCTAGATATGACACGATGAATAATGCCAAATAAGCCTCTTAGCATATCAATCACACGTCCTTAGTCTTGGAAGCAAAATAACAATAACGAGAGATATAAATAAGGGAAATAGGCCTAAGGGAAGTCTTTGGAGGTAATAAAACATTCATAGTCAAGCTCATAGCATAAGTACATCAATTATCCAACAACACCTCTAACATGGTATGGAGCAGGGGCTAAGACACTTTCCAAGCTCACCATCTTAGTATCAAGTATTCAACATAAGGAAATATCTAATAGCAAGAGTAAAATAGATAGCTTCCTCGGACTTGAGGACTCACCAAAGCTTATCATAAAGAATTGGACTAGCCACATGGAAGATGATCGAAAGGTGCTACAGTTCCTACATGGTAACATTATGTAGGCATAGAGTATGCATTAGTACGTTTAAGTGTACTAAGTGTAGGATGCAACGCAACGAGACATAAGCCAACATAGTCAAAATGCATAGTCATAAGCAATGGATAAGTATAATATCCATATGGCATGCATGATCAATGCTTGAAATAAAATGTGTTTATAAATCATATAACTTGCAAAATGAATATTAAATGTGTGGGAACAGACCATAATCAACATAGACCAAGTGAACTACTACTTGAAATCCAAGGCATTTCACCCCCTTGTAAGGTCATTGAGGTACCCACTCCTCAATATGGTTATTGGGCATGTCACCCACCAATACGGTGATCGAGGTATCCACCCCTCGACATGGTGATTTGGTATGTCAACCCCCAACAAGGTGATCGAGGTATCCAACCCTCAACAAGGTGATTGGGCATGCCACCCCCAACAAGGTGATCGAGGTATCTACCCCTCAACATGGTGGTTGGGAATGTCACCCCCCCAACAAGGTGATTAAGACATCTCACCCTCTCAATAAGGTGATTGGGCATGTCATCCCCTGACAAGGTGTGGTCTACTTGCAGCACCATAGATACTTTTCCTGAATTCAATGCATACATGCAAGCCCTTAATCATCATAAAGTCACTTGTTTGTAAACCATGTTACAGATCATCAATAACCTGGGAATCCTTGTCAAGACAATTTATGAAAACACTTAATGGGTTCATAATGCCAATTCAAAATCATAGAATTTGAGGGTGAAATAATATGAGAAAACTCAATGTAAATTAACCCAACAACACGTAGTAAAACCCTCATGTAGGATACCTTGAAATATATCATCAAATCTCATAATAACTCATAGTTTCATAGCTCAAAACATGCATAGTCTCAATAGACAAAATCAATTCATACTACATGCTTGAAATAGATAGACATACATATTCAATCATCATTTCATAAAACCCCGACAAAATTTATAATTAAAATCCATAATAAGAGATACTCATGGATGATACAACTTGAAAAAATGTAATTTACATAAAAAGGGAGATTGGGCTGCATGGGTGAAAAGACCCACTGGATGAAATTCACACACCTCAAACTTTGATTTTCTTGATATAAAATTGGAAGGAGGCTTGAAGCTTGGATTGAGTTTTTGAGATCCAATATGAACTTGAAATCCTTGGATTTGGGATAGGAATTTGGATAAAGTGTAGGAGAGGTTTTAGAGAGGGGTTTTGAGTGATATAGAGTTGAAAAATGGTTAAGTATGGGATATTTCATGTGTAAATGGGCATTGATGTGCTATCAAAATACATCATATTTGATGCCCGAAACAAGGGATTTTGTGAGTTCTTAATGTGATTTTTTATGATTTTTATGTGTTTCTGTGTAGTTTTTGCAAAAAAGTTAGGTTGGCATGATTTTGAAAAAAAGTTCCAGATTTTGCTGAATCATAGGACATACGAGATCACCTACGAGTCATAGCCCAAGCAATGAGTCGTATGGTGTGTCGTAGCAAGAAACAAAGATCAAAAATAAAAAATTTGATAAGTGGAGGTCACTCCTCCGAGGCCTTCCTACAAGTCATAAGTCTCATTACAACTTGTATAGGTGGACTTGTAGCAAGAATCAGAGAGCCAAAATATTAGACTAAACACTGAAGGCCTAGATTACGAGAGGAGCATACGAGTCATAGCCTAAGCAATGACTCATACCTGTGGGTCATACAAGTTGAGTCCAAGATGTCAAGAACCTGATACGTAGGTCTTAATGACTCGTAGGTCAACCTACGAGTTGTAACAACTGCTAGTTGTCTTTTCTGTGTTATTTTTAGGGTTTTGTTGTAAACACTATAAATACATTAAGTTAGTGTTTTATTACAAGATTCCAAACTCTAGAACATAGAACTTGCCTTTGAATATTTTCTCAAGAATATTTCAAGGTGTTTAGGTTAGATTGTTTTTTCCTCTTGGAAAACTCAATTTTTGGGATTGTAAACCTTACTTTGTGATCATTGTCAATCTATTAAGCTTTTGGTTTGCAATTTGTGGTGTCTTCAACATTCATTGCCTTGGTTACTGAATCATGTCATTTATTTTCATTTTTTCTTTTTTTTGCCTTAGCCTTGAGTAGCTAAGCACCCACAACTTGGGGTTGCGGGAACCATGGATATTTGACTTGAGATAACCTAGATTTATTGCATTTCTATGATTGGGGTTTTGCATGTATTGTTTATTTCCCTTCATTATGATTGTTGTTTGGTGGTGGCCAACACCAAACCCTATCAATTATCACAATCCTGATCAAGGTAGTGACGATAGGAAAAGGAAAGTAAATGACAATATTCGATTGATGTGTTCTCGTCTAATCAACCAAATCTGACCAAGGGGAGGTTGAATGGGACAATAGGTAATATTAGTTGGCATACCGTGGTGGCCGACTAAGCGCCATGGTGAAATTTGACCTTCACCTTCACAAGAGGGATGGAAGAACCTAAGTTACCGTCCTGTATGTGAATCACCAATTATAGTTATGTTTCCTAGAGTAATCGAGTCAAAGAACCATGGGGAACTGAATTCCCAAGTTGTCCCTAAAATTGAGTATTTTTCCGCATCATAGTATAGTGTTTATTTTATTTTGTTCTTGAATCACAAGCCCCTCCCCCCCCCCCCATTTAGAGATTGTAGTTATAAATTCTTGAAATGATTTTTTGTGAAGCCTTGTAGTCAAACCCTGTATTCCCTGTGGATTCGACCCTAATCTTTGGTTAGGTTAATTGCTGATAGTGACTGCTTTCTTATTGGGAGCATGAACATCATCAGAAATTATGGCGCCTTTGCTGGGGAATACGACTAGGTTTTGACTTGATTTCACTATTAGTTAGTTCTAGTGTTAATTTCTAGAGTCTCGTGTACTTTACTTTGTTTTTATTTTTGTTCTTTGATTTTGCTTGTAGGGTGTACTAGGTTGTTTGCCCAACACAAGGAGCCGAGGAAATCCCTTAGCTCTGATCAATTTGGATATCCATTGACTCGTTAGAAGAATGGTTCAAGTGAATGAAGATATCAAGGATGAGGAGGATATGAATATGACTGAGGATCTGGGAAGAGAGGAGAATCCACCACCGTGGAATAATAGGTCACAACTTAGGGACTTTAATGAAAATGCTTATGGATGGAATCAGTATCGATTGAACCCTATGGCCATGGACATTATCATGCCATAGTATTGCCTCATTTACCGGCAACTACTAAGTTCACAGTATCGAGTGGATTGCTCCAAATGCTCCAAAACCTCGAACTATTCATAGGGCTACCTTCATAGGATCCCCATTCTCATCTCCAAAATATGGTGTTTGTTTGCAAGAGTGTCATGGGGACATAAAATCTTTCTTTTGATGCTGTTGGTTTAAGAGTGTTTCCACTGTCATTGGCTGGCAATACAGTTGCGCGGTTATTCGAGCTTCCTTCGGGTACTATTACAAGTTGGACTGAGCTTCAGAAAGTATTCCTTGTGAGATATTTCCCAAGATCTAAGATGTTGAAGCTCAAGGACCAAATAAACAACTTTGAGCAATTGTCGTGTAATTCTATTAGTTCAACATGGGAGAGATTCACCAAATGCTTAAGGATGGTCCCCAATCACAAGATTGTTGATGATGCGTTGGTTGAGATTTTCTATCAGGCACTTGACGAGAATAATCAAGCTTGCGCCACACAATCATGGAAGGCATATTCCTTGATCAACCTTTTAAATTGATAGTCGCAAGGATGGAGAAAGTGGTTAACAGAAATAGAGCATGTGGTCAACAAGAGCATGGTACAACAAAGAGTTCTTGTGCGTTTACCACCAATAATGAGCAAGCAAAAGTTATGAAGAGATTATGGAGCAACTTGCTTAACTCCGTACTAGCATGGACTTCGTTTTAAAGCAAAACCAAGCAAGTGTTCAAGCGGTAACCCATCAACCTCCAAAGACTCCAATGTATGATGATCCATTCTTTGGTGAGGATGCGTGTTTTGTAAGCAACCAAGTGGCGGGTTTCCGGAACAACCCCTAAAGGTCCAATACAGACTATAAGAGGCAAGGGTCCGGGAATCAAGGTCGGAACTTCAGCCTTGATGGAGCATATAGAGATAACTGGGGTGAATACTATGAAGAGAGAGAGTGCCACATGCCTACTGGGGAAGAAGAGAGGGCTACAAGAGTGGTCCTTATGTGCCACCTCACAACCATGATGCCATGCCAAGCCCTTCTAGGCTTGAAGAGATACTGGACAGGTTGTTGAAGAGAGCCAATCACCAAGATGAGACCGTTAAGGGTATGAAAGCAGATATCTCAAGTATTAACCAAAAAATAGAGTCTCACTCAGTGGTAATTAAGCAACTCGAACAACAATTTGAGAAAGTTTCTTCACCATTAAACCAATGCCAAAAGGGAACCTTACCAAGTAATATGGTTCAAAAACCTAAAAATAAGGGCATTGCATGGCAGTCATGACTCAGAGTGGCAAAAGCACCATAGATCCCCCTATACCGGTGATTATGGATGATATTGATGAGAATGGTCTTGGTGGTGAAGTCATGGTTGAAGGAGAGGGTCCGAAGATTGTTGGGATGCAACAAGAGGTAAGGGAGCACCAAAAATTGAAGTAACTTCCAAAACCCCCTCCTCCTTTCTGCAAAGGCTTAGGAACAAGGAAAAGGAGGGAAAATTCAAACACTTCCTCTCGATGTTGAAGCAACTCTCCATCAACATTCCCCTTCTATAAGATTTGGAGAATATGCTCGGGTATACCAAGTATATGAAGGATTTGGTGACCAAGAAATGCACTTTGAGCTAAGAGTTCTCTCAATAACTCCAACAATGTAGTGCGATTATGAATAAATGCCTTGTTTAAAAATAAGAGGACCCTGGTGCATTCACCATCCCTTGCATTATCGGTGATGTTGAATTTACAAGAGCATTGTGCAACTTAGGAAGAAGCATCAACTTAATGCCTCTTTTCATATTCAAAAAGCTTGGTCTTGCCACCCATACCCTGATGAGAATGCTGTTTCTTATGGCGGATTGAACCATTAAAAAGATGGAAGGAATCCTTCTTGATGTTCTTGTTAAAGTTGATAAATTTATCTTCCCTGCGGATTTTGTGATCCTTGACTGCGAAGTTGATGTTGACGTGCCCATCATTTTGGGGAGACCATTTCTGGCCACTGGGAGAGCCTTAGTGGATATGGATTTGGGTCAACTTCGATTTAGGGTCAATGATGCAGAGGTCGTGTTCAATATTCGCCAATCTATGAAACACCCGTATGAGTTCAAGAGTGAGGTATGGATCCTTGATGATTGTTGAACAAGGACGATGACAAATTTGAGCCACGACATTGAACAAGGCACTTCTTGGGAGGCAACCCAAGCAATTTTTATGATTATTTGTCTGCTTTAAGTGTGTTTGGTTATTTAAATTCTTAGGTCGAAGGTAGAAATTGAAAAATTGAAGAAGTAAGAAAATGGCACTTGGAGCAACCTCTATGAGTAGGCCTAAGAGTCGTAGTCACAAGTACGAATCATAGTCATGCCTTGTACCAGGAAGCAGTGAGTATCAAAAGTTGGCACACACAGTACAAGATAACCTTACGATTCGTAGGTACTTCCATGAGTCGTAAGTGGGGTTTGTAGTGTTCAGATATGCAATTTTAAATTTTTTACAAGTGTTGGGTCTGCTATGGGACCGGGACCTATGAGTCGTAGGACACCCTACGACTCATAGTCGGGGTTTCATAGCCCCGATCTGCAGTTTTAAAAAATCTAATCCAGTTTTATTTAAAAGGGGGTCAAAATAAAATTTGACCCCCAAAATTCATTTCCCAATCCGTAAAGTGACGAAAAATACCTAATCATCTTCCCAATCACTTTTCTGATCAAAACCCCGGGCTCCCACATCATTTTCCAGCCACAATTCTGGCAAGGATAGTATTTCCTAGGGTTTTGGTTTTTTTATCCATCTACAATGCATTGGCTCAATTATTCTACCATTTGGTAAGCTTCTTGGTTAATCATAATGCACTATGGTGGTGAGTTATGCTATAGATGATTGTGTATGTGTTTAACCATAAATTTTTAAGCACATTGGATGATATTTTGATATAAACTTCAAAACCCAGGGTTGGTGTGCTTTGAAGGATTTTGTTATGAATTGAACCTTGTTTGAATTTCTTGAGTAGGTGATTGTGATTGTGTAAATGCTTAATCCTATGAGTGTAGTGCTTATTTCTTGCCTAAGCATTGAGCCAATTGTTTTTGGAACAGGAGTTTGGTTAGTGTGAGTGTGTTTTATATGCCTTAGATTGTTGAATCTGATTGAAATAATATAAAAGCACCTGCACCTCAGTGGCATGGTTTGGTTGATAAAAATTGCTAGTTTGGATAGGAAAGTGCTCTTGGTTTTGCTTGATGTGAGTTAGAATTGCCTTTGATTCCAAGGGATGCTGGTTGCTTTAGCTTTCTGATGTCATTTTGGGACTACCTATGTGTCTATTATATCGTATTGCTCCTTTAAGTATAAATTCCTAAGTTAGTTTGTCTTGTTTGAGCTTGTTGTGGGAAAGTGTTAAACACTACTGGTGTCTCTTGTTTCCAGCTACGAGGCCTTCTTTCGACTCATAGGCTCCTATACAAGTTGTAGTGATCCCTCGTAGCAAACATCAAGCACCTATAGTTTCTTCATGTTTCTTATAAGAGACCTACCTACGACTCATAATGCCCATTACGACTCATAGTGAGGGTCTCATAATCCTGACTATGTATTTGAAAATGTCTCTAAAAATGGGTACGAGGCCAGACTACAACTCATAGGCTCCACTACGAGTCATAAATGCTCCTCTTATCAGATTTCAAACTTTATTTTTTATAGAAATTTTGCTCCTACGAGGTTAGTATAAGATTTGTAGGTCACCCTACGAGTCGTAACTGTACTCGTACCTGCAGACCTGCAATTGCATCAGAGGTTTCTGTCTTTTTTAATTTTATTTCTATGTGTCAGTGTTTGCATTTCTTGTTCTTTGTTATGTGACCTATTTTATCAAACATCATGATGCTCACATAGGTTGTATAGTTGTTTAGCAGATACAATGCCTCTAAAGGACAAACGAGCAATCCAATCCTTTCAATGGATATTGATTGACGAATCTTTAAAGGCTGAGAGATCTGAGGGGTCTCTAGAAGTTCACAGGGTAAGAATAGACCCCGAAACGAATAGACCTCAAACCCAGGCTTGCAGCACAAACTCCCATTGAAGTCAGCAGTTCCTCCTAGTCTGAAGATGAGGAACAACAAGGTAATGGAGATGGGTCTTTTAGTAGCCTACCACAATTGACCCCTACACAATCAGGGTCAGAGTCAGACTCGTAGAGAACCTCCAAGACCCAACAGGACAAAGTCCAGTCACAGCCTCTAGCTAACCATAGATGGTGTGTCCCAGGTATGAAGGAGATATATGCCCAGGGATTAGATCCCAAGGGACAGGGAAAACTGGTGCGGCAATTTCATGAAGAGTCTAGGCTGAACAACTCAGGGTTGGATAAAGTACCAAGATTAGATGAAGAATTAGATAGACATGGACTATGATGGACCTTACAACAGCTGGGCAAGTATGTCCCTTTCGTAGTCCGTGAGTTTTATGTGGCGCATCTTGCTACACTCTACTGGGGGTTACTGAAGAACAAGAAGTCAATCGAGCAGCCGAGGTTACGGGTTGTTCCTGTCCGGGGTAGGAGAGTTCCAACTTAGGAGACTATTCGACCAATCCAATTTGGGCACACTTACCAAGTGCCTCAGTCTACCGCGGAATATGATGGGCGTATTAATAAGATAAGGAGAGTGGTGATTGGGAAGGACATCGGAGATAGGACAAAGCTTCTATAATGGATTACTAGCCAGATTTATGAGGAGGGCTTCGAGCTGACGTAGGTTACAAACCACTCCAATCCTATTGTGAAGGCTTACCTCTCTTTCCGGGCCAAGTTTTAGTGGTCCCTTATATGTTGGTGTATCCGGCCTACTTTCACGGATAATGTGATCACTTTAGAGCGGGCTGTCTTATTAGCCAGCATATTAGCCCGTTATGATATAGACTAGGCCCGGATAATCTCGGAGCAGATCCAAGAGGAAGCCATCCGAATGAACACCTCACTGCCATTTTCTGTTTTGATTCATCGTTTGTGTAGTGCAGCGGGTGTTCCTATTGACCCTCACCGAGACTAGCATATAGAGGCTACACGTACTATGGATCCCAGCCTGATAAAGGCTGATGAAAATCTAGTGGACTTACCATGAGCAGCCCCTCCTATTCCAGAGCTAGTCCCAGTAGAGCCTCCAACTCAAAGTGCACCTTTAGCTGCTACGGAGCCCACACTAGCTATGGATATCGAGTCCAACCCATCCTCTAGTACTCCAGCACCACTAACAGCTATATCACAGGTTGATTCTTTTACTTCTGTTGTTGCTTTTTCAGGCATTGTTACCCAGGGTGGCTATGGCGGAGTTCAGACTTCAGGCTCTATCTGCACGGGACAAACCTTGGGTTAACCAGACCATACGGAACTCAGAGGAGAGGATGAAGGCATTCACCCATGATTTGGTAGATGAGAGAGTTGGAGCGGTGGATGCCCGAGTAGATGCTTTTGAGGCGAGAGTCCAGCGGAGACTTAAGGGCGCTAGGCCTGCTGACCTGAGCACGGTGACTGATGAGTTGGCCAAGTTTAAGGTTAACTTATTGCAGATGTTGACAACTCCTGTTGCAGTCCCGGAGATAGCACCGATGGGCGATGAGGCATTTGATTGGCTAGCTGACCGTACCCATGTCCGTGGGAAGAGGCCCCTTGAGCAAGATGATGATCCACAGCTCACTCAGAAGAGGCCGAGACTAGAGGAGAAGCCCATACCTGAGGTGGTGGTGCAAGAGTCGCTATTATTAGCGGCTATTCAGAGAGATTGGGAGCAACACATCCCACACGGAGAGGGTAGTTTAGGTACTGCTGCGGAGGAGATGGTGCCATAGGACCCCACAGATCATCCAGAGACCGGTGCTTGATGCACCATGATATTTGACTTCTTTTGACCCCAGTTCTTTTTTTGTCATTATAGATACTTTGTTCTACTGTTACACAATCTTTTTATTATCTTGGTTTTTGGATGTGTTTAAATATATTTATGTTGGATGTTATTTTTACTTATATTTTGAATATCAGTTTTTGGTTTTAATATATGCATATAT
>JAABOM020042209.1:0-54147 GCA_011800125.2 Solanum clarkiae
GCGTTTGGGGGGGGGGGGGGGGGGGGGGCAGGGGGCATTTTTAGCATAATAGAATTATTTTAGGCTTTCATAAAAAAAAGTGCAACACCTATTTTAATTTATTTGTCTTAATTTTTTTAATTAGTTTTAAAAAAGAATGTTTCTTTATTTTTATAGAAATTCTTCAATTTTAATGTAACAATCCGACCTAGGGGCCTAGTCATCACACGGCGAACGACATACCCGAAGGCACCCCATCCAAGCCATCTTAACTATCTTAAGCATTCATAGGTATAAACATAAAGAAATGCAGAAGTAAAATGAGGAAGAGTCTATGAGCCTTTTTAAGACAATGAAGCAACATTAAAAAACATGAATAACTACACATTTTTGTCCATAAAGTATACTGACTAATACATCGACAGATGGAACCGGTAATGGTTGATTTCCATCATATAGAAAAGACTCCATAATATAAAAATATAGAATATAAAAGCCTCAAAAGGGCCAACATATACATCATCTCAAATAAAATACAAGCTAGCAAGGAAAATGTAGATTCCTAAACTACGGGCTCACGACAAATAAAAGTGCTAGTCTTGACTGCTAAATACTAGCCACGACCAATAGAGGAGTACCTATCCTAACATGGCTAAATCATGCAGACAAAATATGTGTTAATTGTTGGAATGTACTAAGTATGTAAGATGCAATGCATGCATGAATTGTAATACCATTATTCATAAATATAACATATAAGTGTACATGAGATGAAAAGTACATAATATGAGCTTAAATGTGTACAAGGAATATCGCTCAATATGGAAGAGAAATAATGCATGACAAATCACATATAAGGAATAATAACATAGAGTCATGAACTTGTGGGAGAAGACCTTAATCGACATTTAAGACCATGTGAGCTACTACATATAATCCAACATACCCCCTATGTTGGCACGAGGAGACCACTTGCCGAGTAGAACTTCGTCAAGTTTTCATGCATCTTAATAACATAAATAGCCTATGTGGATCCACTAGCCTAGCCTACAAGGGTAGATACAACTACAGTGGCACATAGTTAATGCAACAAAGGGTTTGCTATGACCCAAATATAGGGCCTAGACGTGACACAACGAATGCGAACCTACGGGGATCCCCAAACAAGCCTCTTAAGCATGCATAACACATTCTTAGTTTTAGCAGAACATAAAGGTAAAATAAGTAATAACACATAATATCTAAGGGAAGTGGGGCCTCGGACTCACGCTATGGGAATGATATAGGGAAGAGGATTTACATGAACCACATAACAAATAATTCTAAGGGACGGGTAAGAATGACATGCTGTGGGGGCCATTTAGAGACTTGGGGCTTTCATCACATCCATTCATATACGACAAGCATAGAAGGAAAAAAAGGACTAAGGGAAGTCTTCACAATTACATAGAGATAATAGGAGTCAAACTCAACACATAAACTTTCATGTCCAACAACACCTCTACTATGAGCGCGGGGCCAAGATACCTTTCGGACTTACCCTCAAAAGATAAAAGTCTAAAATAGGTAAGTCTTAATAAAAGTACGAAAGTAAAGTTAATGTTGTCCCTGAAATGGAGGACTCACTAATACTAGTCTTCAATGGATACCGGCTAGCCACATAGGAAGAGGATGAATAGGAGCTTCGGTCCCTACATGGTTAGATCATGTAGGCAAAAAGTATGTGTTAGTACTTGGAATGTGCTAAGTATATGGGGTACAATGCAACAAGGAAAATAAGCCATAATAATCAAGATGCATACTCATAATCAATAGACATAAGCTTAATATGACATTTATAATCAATGCTCAAGTTAAAACATACATGAAGATAGTCAAACTTGCATAATATATCATATATATGTGGGAGGAGACCCTAACCTACATATAAGACCAAACGAGCTACTAATTGGAATCCCGATGTTCACTCCACACCAAATAAATGAGTGGTATACTTGCCAAGATAAATCAACCATAATCCCACATAGTGGGTGATATGACCTAGTTGGATCCACTAGTAGAAGCCCATTTAGTAAAATAATACAAATCCATGGTGGCACATAGTTAACAGACCAAGACTTTATATAAGGACCCTTTGGGTCGAGCCCCCACCTTAAGCCTCTTTCGGTACTAACTCTAGTCCCACAGAATACATTAAATAATCATAACTTGCATAACTTATAGAACATGATAACATGAAATGAGTAGCTCATTCAAATACATGACCCCTACACATGGCATATAGCTTGTACTAGAGGATAAAAATATAGCATAGACATGACCCCTTCTGCTAGGCATTGCATTACACATGAAGGTGGAGATTGTAACATACATGACCCCTTCTAGTGAGCATTAGATTGTATAGTACATGAGGGTAAAATAGCTATCATCTGTGACCCTTTCATGTCGATATGACTTACTCACAAGATGGTAGAATACACAGCATAAGGGCTCAACATTTTACTTGAAAATCATAGGAACTTTTCATGAGTTCAATACATGCTTGGGAGCCAATAATTTTACATAACATGCTTGTCTTGAAATTCATGCAATAATCTTTCATCAATATAAGAATCCTTGCTAAGTTGATTTAGGCAAACATGGTGGGAATATGCACATGTACTTAAAATCATGCAACTCAAGAGTGTGTAATGTGCTACCAAAATATAGCACTTTTGATGCTTAAACTTGGAATTTTGCATTTTCTCAATGCGATGTTAGTTGGTTTTATATGTTTTTGTGTTTATGTTTGCAGGATTATATGTTGGCCTTGATTTTTGGGTAAATTGTAGGAGTTATTGAGTTTTGCTGATATATTAGACCCTTTGTAGATCATTATATGGGCCGTAGGGTAGTTTCATGGACAATTTCAGTGAGGGACTATTTTCTGAAGTTTATTCTATGAACATGAATCATAGAAGATGATTCGTGCCCTGAGGATCAGAGATTTGGACTTTCAGGAATTTCACCAGACGAAACCCCTTTTACGGGTCGTAAATCACTTTACGAGTCATAGAGGGGTGTTGTAGAGTAGACATCCAAATTTCCAGTAGCTGAGTATGAGACCCCAATTACGGGTTGTAGAATGCAATACAACCCATAAAGACCTTTCGTATTGCATGCCGACCAGTTCTTCTATTTTGTTTAGGATTTGAATTTAAATTATTATAAATAGGCTTTTTAGATTATGTTTCAGAAGTTTTCGTCGAGTACTTATAGAACTCAATATTTAGAGAAGGAAAATTGTAAGATCATATTGGAGAGTCTTTGAGAACACTTATTTTTGAATTTCATCCTTAAGCTTGTGATTCTTATTGAAGTTGGATTTTTTTTGTTCTTAATTATATTATGTAAGTGTTAATTATGTATTCTCAATTCATAATTCTTGCATCTGCACATAGCATGAGTAGCTAAATCCATAACTAGGGTTGTGGGAAACATGAAGAACTAACAAAGTAAAATTGGATATTCATAATTCTTGGAAGGTGTATATACATACATTAATTAATACTCTTTGTCTTGCATGTTTTCTAGTGGTGGCTAATATTAGGACCCGCCTGGTGTTACTGACTAGACCAATGTAGTAATGAATAAGAAAAAAGATTAATGAACATGATTCAATTGATGTATTCTCGTCTAATCAACAAGACTAGGCTAGAGGGAGGTTGTACTGGGATTAATAGGCAAGGGTTAGTAATACAAACTGTGGAGATGGGCCAAGTCGTATAATGAAATTCACCTCTCACCTTTAACCAAAGGGATTGGTGGACATAACTTACCAACCTGCATACTATACACTAGAAAAGAATTAGGTTATCCAGTGATACTGAGTTGGGGAATCAAGGGAAACACTAAAACGACCCCAAAATGTGTTCGAAAATGTGCCTCAGAAATATCCATATTTGTAATTTCTATATATCTCAAAGTTCATGTGTGATATAGAAAATTCGACTCCATATTCATGATCAGGGGGCAAAATTGAGTAGGGAATGGGTCTAACCCCAATTTTAGAGCAATTGTACAAAATTTTGTTTTCCAAAAATTTCACAAAACAGAATCGATTTTCGCCCTTGGCACGACGCGGCCAGGCACGAACTTGTGTATTTTGTTGACTATTTTTCATATCTCGGTCTTAGGCTTTGAGACCTTGGGCCTAAGCCTTCCTATGCATAAAAACACATTTACTTAGTAATTTTTCAACCCCATATCATTCAAGACATTCCCCAAAACCCTCTTAAACACTTTGCCAAATATCTCACTAAAATTTTAGTGTCCCAAACTCATTTCGGATCCTAAGGAATTCACTCAAAGCTTCTAATTCTCATTCTAATCTTCATCTAGGGAATCTCCAAAGTTGAGTATGTGGGTTTCAACCATTGGGTCCTTCCACCCATGGTGCCCAATCTTCTTTTTACATAAATAACATGTTTCTAAGTTGGTTTACTTATGAGTCTTACTTATTATGAATTTGGTTATAAACTATATTGGGGTTTCATAAAATTATGACCGTTTATACATTTTTTGAGCTATGAATCTAAGATTTATGATGCGTTTTGATGAGAGGTTTCAATGTATTTTATAAGATGGTATTACCAAGTGTTGGTGGGTAGATTTACTTCAAGTTTTCTTGCATAATTTCACTCTTGAATTGCATGATTTTACACTAGCATTGCACACCCACCAAGTGTTTGATAAAATGTCCGGCTTAGGATTCTTGAGATATTGATGATCAATTGCATGGCCTATGAGTCAAGTGACTTTATGATGATGAAAGTAATGTATATATGTGTTGATTTCATGAAAAGTGTCTATAGTGTTTCCAGTTGATCACACCTTGTTGAGGGGGTGCTATACCTCAATCACCATGGATAGTTGGGTCTGACTACCATCAACCAGTTGAATGGTTAAAACCTCAATCACCATAGATGGTAGGGTGTGACTACCATCAACCAGTTGAGGGGTTGATACCTCAATCACCATGGATGGTAGGGTGTGACAATCATCAACCAATTGAGGGGTTGATACCTTAATCACCATGATGGTAGGGTGTGACAACCATCAACCAATTGAGGGGTTGATACCTTAATCGCCTCTCCAAGGCGGTGGTCGGCCTTGGATTCCATAACTATGGTCTCTTTCTACACATGTAATATATTTTATATATGAGCATGTTTTACTTTATGCATTGATCATGCATGATATGTTGCTAATATACTATCTCTTGCTTATGTATATGCATTTTTATTATGTTGCCTATCTCATGTTACATTGCATCCTACATACTTAGTACATTCAACTATAGTAACATATACTCTATGCCTACATGATATTACCATGTAGGAACCGAAGCTCCACTTGATCATCCTCCTCCTCCACATTGCTAGTACTATCTCTTAATGCAAGCTTGGTGAGTCCTCAACTCCGAGGATAATAACTATTGATCCTATGTTATGTAAATACTCTTTTCTTTGTTTTGATGCTTATGACTTTGAGGGTGAGCCCGGAAAGTTGTCTTGGCCCATGCCTAATCTATGCTAGAGGTGTTATTGGACAAATTATGTATTTATGCTTTGAGCTTTGACTCCTTTGATGATTTATGTTATGAAAGACTTCCCTTAGTCCTTTTTATCCTTATCTGTATTCTCTTATTGTTGTTTAACTTCTTCTGTGACTAAAGATGTGCAAATGATATGCTAAGAGGCTTGTTTGGGGTCCCTTTGGGATCCACATTCGCTGTGTCATGTCTAGACCCTAGGCTTGGGCTGTGAAAAGTACAATACCCTAGTTTCTCTCTATATTGATTTCTCGCTTGTGATAGTTAGTTTAGTTATATTTCTCATTGATTATTGCAAAACCCTCTCCCCCTTGGGGAAGTAAGTTGGTTAATCACTCGGATTGCAAATTGGTGAATTCTCTTGAGTCTACGTATTCCCTGTGGGTTTGACCCTAACCTTCATTAGGTTCTACTTCTCAACGGCGATCGCTTTATCCTCTAAAAAGGAGGTGTAAGTTAGGCAACATCAAGATTTTGGCGCCGTTGCCGGGGAATAAAGCTAGACTTAATGAATTCATTAGTAATTTAAGTGTTAATACTTGGTTCCCTTATTTAACTTTTTTTGTTGTTTTTCTTTTTTTTTCGGGGTATAAGTGTGGTGGTGTATGCCCAACATTCAGAGTCAAGGCAACCTCTTAACTCTATTTGACCCAGAGATCTCAAAACATTGAGGAGAATGGCTCAAGACAACGCCACTAACATGACTAATGCAACTCTGAATAGTAATAACAATGAGGATGTTGAGAATGAGAACCCACCTCCTCTAGAGGACATTGCTCCACAACCTCAGGATTTCAATACCAATGCTTACTAGTGGAATCAGTACAGTCTGAATCCTATGGCTATGGAGGTGACTGGAGCTATTATGTTACCACCACTATCGGTAGACACAAAGTTCACAGTCTCGAGCGGGTTATTTCAGATACTACATAACCATGGATTAATTGCGGGCTTACTATTAGAGGTCCTCACAACTACCTACACAATGTGACATTCATCTGCAAGAGTATGATGAGAACACAGAATCTATCTATAGATGCTGTGGCACTTCATGTCTTTCCGTTGTCTCTTAAGGTCAATGCAACATTATGGCTATCTGAGCTCCCTCGGAGTTCAATCACTAGTTTCCTAGACTTAGAGAAGGCCTTTTTGGAAAGGTACTTCCTTAGATCGAAGAAGCTCAAGTTGAAGGACCGGATCAACAACTTCGAGCAACTTTTGAGTGATTCAATCAGTACTACTTGGGAGTGGTTCACCAAATGTCTGAGGAGCGTCCCTGACCACAATATAGTTGATGATGCTTTGGTGGAGATATTCTACCATGCCCTTGATTAGAATAGTCAAGCCTGTACTGACACTATCAAGGGGTCATATTTTTGGATCAACCATTTGCAAGGATCGCAGAATGAATGGAAATAGTGGTCAAGACTAATCGTGCATGGGGGAAGCATGACAAAGCCTCCACTAAGGGTTCATATGCTATTATTAAGGGTCCGGAGCAAGCAAAGATCAATGAAGAAATCATGCAGCAGCTTCCCCAAATTCGCACAGGTATGGAGAGGTAATGATGAAGCAGAGCCAAGAGAGAGTAAATATAATGGTTCATCAACCTCCACGTGCACCCATGTACGAGGATCTTTATTATGATGAGGATGCATGTTTTGTTGCTGATTAGATGGGGGATTTCTGGACCAACGACCAAGGGTCTAATTAGGACTATTAGTGCCAAGGTCAAGGAGACCAAGGTCAGAAATTTAATTAAGATGGAGCTTACAGGGACAACCGCGGAGGTTACTATGATATGAACAAGATTCCAAAGAGAGATGCAGATTGGGGTCATAGAGAAGGTGATCTTTGGCGTATTTATACACCTAAATAAACAAAAGTCTCATAAATAAAGTTAAGTTCGAGGGCAAATCCATAGAGTTTTAGGTATTTTAATAGGATTTTGTGTATTTTGTTAACAATAGAGAAAATATGCCTCGGGTTTGTAATTTTATTGATTTTTATTAGGTTTTAAGATTCCAGAATGAGACCCAGAGTAAACGAAGGCAACCCGTACAAGAAAACAAGGAAGGAAAAATTGCAACACTTGGTTCGCGACCAAGGCGTGTCGCGTACTAATGTTAATTCACTAGAAAATTAGTTTTCAACGTTGTAGGTAGAAAAGTAACCAAAATAACACTAGTATGCATCACGTACTTGTGTGAAATTAGTGACATTTTGGTCCAGTCAATAATGCATGCAGAATTTTGTTAATATAATACTAAAGTGCGTCGTGGACTTAAGGAAAAATGCATGAAACATCGAATTTATTGGGCTATAAAAGTCATGAAAAATTTGTAAACCTAGGCATCCATTATTATACGTTTTGCATAAGCTGTGGAGGCAGCTGGTCACTGTGGAAACACCATTTTTTGTCAGATTTCTCTCCACTTTTGTATTTTCTTATGATTTTGATTGTAATGTTGGTTTGTATGATTAGCATGAGTGGCTAATCTTTCCATTTTATGGGATTGTACCCATAGAAAATGTGTTAATCTTTGAGTTTTAATGCTTATGAATGGGTTTTTCTGATTGTTCTTATATTATTTAAATCTACATCTCTTAGCTTGATCATTTATGAAAATGAATACGTTTTGCATAGTGAATTTGAAAGATGTTTGAATGCATAAGAACACAATAATGTAGGGAGCTTGTTCAACTAAAATATTATATTGATTTGTGTATTGGAGAGTTGTGACAACTACCTTTACACCAAGCTTGATTTAATGTGCAGAAAGATAATATTAATGCATTTCTATTGTATTATTTATCCCCGCTCAATGATGTAGTTAGGCAAACAATAGGAATAGGCAAACGGAGATGTGCAACCCCAATTTGGTAACTTTAACCCTGCAAGTCAATAATCACTGAAATTTGAGATTAATACGGCATCGTTAAGGTTACAATCCCGGAATCTCGCAATATTGAATCTGTAAAATATAAAATAAAAAGAATCTTATCTTATTTGCAAATTCACTAGTATAGTTTCGAGTCTAGCTATTTTAATACACAATTTCATAAATTAATTCTTTATCGCCTTACAAATATTATAACTCAGAATATTTAACAATTTATATTAAATCCCTTGGGTACGATAATTCGGTCCTTTAAATAAGGCCACTATATTACTTGTTTTGACCACGTGCACTTGGCGCCATTGCTGGGGATTTAAAGTATAAATTGGGTGATTTCCTGAGTTGTTTTGTTTTGTGGTTTTCACTAAATTTGATCATAGTTGTGTTACTTGTGCTGAAAATTTAGTTTGAACTGGAGGAGTAAGATTCACACTTTTGTCAGTCTAAGAGGAGAGGAGATGTCTTATTTTAAACTCTTCCAAGTGAAATCGTTGAGCAGGAAAATATAACAAAGACTTAAGGAAGAAATTAATCGTGTCAAAGAAGAGATGGAGGAATAAAATCCACCTGCACTACCAACACCTATGATAGTGAGAGATGTGGCCATTCCTAGAACCCCCAATATCACTAGTTGTTTTGAAAAACTGGAACCTGGTGGTTGTTGGGAGCTTAAACAAAATATGGTTCAATTGCTACACTAAATTAGGCAGTTTACTAGACTGCCACATGAAGATCCATAAGTAAATGTCAAAATGTTCTAGAAATTGCTGACACTTTCATTCCTACAGGCATAAATCGAGATTATGTGAGGATGACCTTGTTTCCCTTCTCATTGTTTGGGGAAGCAAGGAGGTGGCTGAAACTTGAACCACCAAACTCCATTACTTCATGGGATGATCTTGCTAGAAAGTTTCTTATTCAGTTCTTTCCATCCGGTAAGACGACCAAATTGAGAAGTGAAATTTTAAGCTTTAAGCAAAAGTCAGGAGAGAACTTGTGTCAAGCATGGGACAGGTTCAAAACTTTATTTATCAGTTCTCCACATCATTATCAATCTAATGAAGTATTGGTCTATACCTTCGTTGAAGGATTGGAACCAAACACAAAGATTCTTCCTGATTCCGCTGCAGGAGGACAAGCTTTGGAGAAGACATACGATAAGTTGTATACACTTCTCAATCGTATAGATCAAGGAAATCCCAAGTGGAATGGAGGATCAAGTCGACCCGTAGTTTATAAGCAAGCTAGAATGTTAGAAATTAACGTCAATCACTACTTTGCAAGCACAAATTTCTGCTATGCAAAACATGAAGATGACCCAATTCAACAACTTACTTAATGGGTCAACAGCAGAAAAATCTAGTAGTGAGTAAACAATCTGCACTGATAAATGTTGTACAACAATAACAACAAAATAATTGGTGCAATGTTTGTGGAGGAGGAGACCTCACTACTGAATTTTGCAGTTCAAATTCGGAGGAAGTAAATTTTGTTGGAAATGCAAATAGAGGCGGTTAGCAAGGCTTTGGGAATTCCTACAACCCAAATTGGAGAAATTATCCTAACTTCTCTTGGGGTTGTAACCAACAAAATTAAGTACAGTCTCAACAACAACATCTGCAAGGAGGCCAACCATACTACAATTAACAAATGCACCAACAGGTGAAACTGGTCAATCTGAACAACATGTCAAATAGTGAAGTTCTAAAGCAAATTTTGTCAAACCAAAATCGCCAAGAAGAAGAAATCCAAAGACACAAACAAAATCTTAAAATTTGGAGATGCAATTGGGGAAATTGGCAAGCTCTATAAATTCAAGACCCCAATGAGGTTTACCAGGAGATATGGATCCAAATCCAAAGCAAGTTCATGCCATAAGCATGAGAAGTGGGAGGCCATTGACCGAATTGGTGCCCAAGAAGAAACATATGTCTGATCTAAGTGGTGTTCAAAATGAGGAACCCGTGATTCCAAGCACGTCCACTGATGAGGCAATTCCATTGCCTAAGTCATTGCCTCTATTCCCACAAAAGCTAAAAAAGAAGGAGGATGAATGTTTTCAAAAATTCATCAGGATCCTAAAGCAGGTACAAATTAACTTACTGCTTATTGATGTGTTGCAGATGCAAAGTATGGAAGGACATTATGGATAATAAGAACAAGTTGGCGGGATATGAGACTGTGACATTCACTGAGCTTGAGCTCTAGAATCTTGAATAGAGCTCAATTTCTAGCAAAGCTAAAAGATCCCGGAAGCTTCACGGTGCAAGTAACCATTGGGAGCTACTTGAATGCCAACGGGTTATGTGACCTCGAGGAAAGCATAAATATTATGCCAAGTTCATTGTTTTCAAAGTTGGGACTTGGGAAACCAAACCTCACTACAATTGTGTTACAATTAGCGGATAGATCAATGGCGAGGCTCGAAGGTGTTATTGAGGATGTCTTAGTTCAAGTGGGATCCCTCATTTTCCCCGTGGACTTTGTCATTATTGATTTCGAACCTGATCCTAAAGTTCCTTTCATACTTGCTCATCTATTCTTGGCAACAGGATGGACATTGATTGACGTAGCTCCGGGGAGACTCACAATGAGAGCCCATGAAAAAGTTGAAGTCCTTGAAGTGTACAAGGCCATGAAGCTACCAGCTGCATATGAAGATTTGGAAACCATCATGGTAATAGAAACGTCCACCTCGATAACCAAATCAAGGGCTAGTGGATGATGTAGAGGCTCTTAAAATCGAGAGTGTGTTGAACAATAAGCAAGTATGTTCAAGAAGGGGTTGCACCATTAAATAGGGTATTGGACCCTGCTCCTAAACCATCAATAGAAGAACCATCGAAGCCGGAATTGAAGCTGTTGCCTTCACATCTCAGGTATGTTTTTCTTGGAGATAATGATACGTTGCCTGTAATTTTATCTGCTTCATTGACTGCAGCTTAGGTGGAAGATGCAGTTGCTGTGCTTAAGAAAAAGAAGAGAGCTATGTGGTGGAAAATGTTGCACATCCGTGATATTTGTCCAGCTTTGTGCATGCACCAAATCTCCATGGAGGAAGGTCATAAACCAGTGACACAACCACAAAGACGGCTAAACCCAATCATGAAGGAAGTTGTAAAGAAGGAGGTGATAAAGTGGTTAGATGCAAGAATTATTTTCCTTATCTTCGATAGCAAATGGTTCAATGTGTTCCGAAGAAAGAAGGCATAACGGTAGTCACCAACGATAAAAAAGAGTTGATACCAACAAGAATTGTGATGGGGTGGAGAATATGCATGGATTATAATAAGCTAAATGATGCCAGCCGAAAAGATCATTACCCGGTACCATTCATCGAACAAATGCTTGATAGATTTGTCGAGCAAGAATATTATTGCTTCTTGGATAGTTACTCGGGGTATAATCAAATCACCATTGCTCCGGAAGACCAAGATAAAACCACATTTACTTGTACATATGGTAAATATGCCTTCAAATGCATGCCCTTTGGGTTATGCAATGCACTGGCCACTTTTCAATGGTGTATGATGGCCATTTTTGATGACATGGTCGAGGAATATGTGAAGTGTTTATGGATGATTTCTCAATCTTTAGGGAATCATTTGACAAGTGTTTGGAAAATTTAGATAAGGTTTTAGCAAGATGTGAGGAAACTAACCTTGTCCTTAATTGGAAAAAATGTCATTTTCTCCTTAAGGAAGGGATGGTTTTGGGGCACAATGTGTCTAAGCATGGTTTAGAGGTGGACTGAGCGAAAATTGAAGTGATTGAGAAGATTCCACCACCTGTTTCAGTCAAAGGAGTAGGAAGCTTTCTTGGACACACGGGATTCTACCGTTGATTCATCAAGGACTTCTCAAAGATTACCAAGATGCTTTGCACACTCCTAGAAAAGAGGTACCCTTTAACTTTGATCCTTCATGTTTGCAGGAATTTGAGGTGTTAAAGAATAAGTTGATTGAGGCACCTATCTTGCAAGCACCAGATTGGAGTCTACCATTTGAGCTTATGTAAGATGTAAGTGACATGGCGATGGGTTCTATTTTGGGACAACGAAAGGCCAAGGTGTTCCACTCAATATACTATGCGAGAAAAACTATTTATTTAACTCAAAGTAACTACACAGTTATGGAAAAAGAGATGCTCGTATTATTATATGCGTTTGATAAATTTAGATCTTATTTGGCGGGCACCAAGGTCATCGTTTTCACTGAGCACACAGTTGTCTGGTACTTGTTCAACAAGAATGATACGAAACCATGGGTTATCCAGTGGATCTTACTGTTCCAAGAGTTTGATATTGAGATCAAGGATCGAAAAGGGAGCGAAAATCAGATTGCCGACCATCTCTCTCGCTTGGAAAATGATGCTCACATAGGGGAACAAATGCAAATCCAAGAAGAATTTCCAGATGAACAGCTATTGGCACTTGAAGTGGAAGAGCTACTATGGTGAGAAGACATTGTTAACTACTTGGTAAGTGGAGTTTTTCCCCAGATTCCAACCATCAACAATGCAAGCAGTTAGCCCATGACACCAAGGCTTACATATGGGATGAGCCTTATCTTTTCAAGCAAGAGGCTAACAGTATGGTGAGAAGGTGTGTGTCTGAAGCTGAGCTGTAACAAATTCTAGCTAGGTGTCATGCTTCGCCATACGGAGGTCATCACAGGGGTGAGCGCACAGCTCACAAGGTGCTTTAATCGGGTTTTTTTGGCTAACTCTATTCAGGGATGCTGTACATTTTATGAAATCTTGTGATGCTTTCCAAAAGGCCGGGACCATCTCTCGGCGGCATGAGATGCCTCTTAACAACATTTTAGAGGTGGAGATATTTAATGTATGGGGTATGGACTTCATAGGTCCATTCCTACCCTCTTTTGGAAACACTGACATCTTGGTCGCAGTTGATTATATGTCCAAATGGGTGGAAACAATAGCTTTACCTACTAATGACTCCAAGGTTGTGAGTAAATTCTTGAAGAAGCACATCTTCACTCATTTTGGTACACCGAGAGCCATCATTAGTGATGATGGGACATACTTCATTAACCAATCAGTAAAGAACCTTCTTGCAAAGTACGGGGTAAGACATAAGGTTGCTACAACTTACAATCCTCAAACAAGCGGTCAAGTGTAAGTACTAAATCAAGAAGTGAAGCAAATCTTGCAGAAAATGGTGAATGCTATGCCGAAGGATTGAGCTATCAAGTTAGATGAAGCATTATGGGCATATTGAACTGCCTATAAAACAGCTATTGGTACATCCTGTATAGGATAGTTTATTGAAAAGCTTGTCATCTTCTGATGGAGCTCGAACACGAAGCTTATTGGGCAATCAAAAGGCCAAATCTTGATCCCGAGCTTTCCAGAAGAAAGAGGTTGGAACAATTGAAGGAGTCAGAAGAATTTTGGCTTCAAGCGCACGAGAATGTCAAGCTGTACAAGGAGAAGACCAAACGATGGCATGATTGACATAACCTCAAACCCACTTTTGAGCTGGGTCAATAGGCACTTCCCTTTAATTCTTGTTTAAAATTGTTCCTAGGTAAGCTGCGGCCAAAATAGAGTGGACCGTACGTGATGGTATTTGTAACATCACATGGAGTGGTGGAATTAAAGGACGAGACCTCCAACCAAACTTTTTTGGTAAACGGTCAACGTGTCAAGCACTACTACGGTGAAGACACAACCAAGTTTGAAGAGGCCATTGAATTGACAAAAGATGAGTAAGTTCATGCTGCATCGTGCCACAATTATAAATCAAGCGCTACACGGGAGGCAACCTGTGATGAGGTGATATTTTTCTATTTTATTTTATTTCATATTTTTTCATTTCTAATAATTAAATGAATAAATAAATGAAATAATAATAATAATAATAATAATAATAATAATAATAATAATAATAATAATAATGTTTTTCATGACTTTAACCAAGAAAAAATTAAAAAAAATGAAAAAGTGCACAAGATACACCAGTTCGCGTCGCAGATTTGGTGCCAAAATTATGCAATTTTTCGATCTTTGATTCCCGTTGAGTCGTTCGTTATTTTTTTTGAAATTTTTTGGTCAAAATCAATTGTTGTAGCATATTTTAGCATGTTTAGGTGTTAGGTCAATTTTTTGAAGCCCGAACGAATTTTTTTTTACTATTTCGGGCAGAAGGGTTTTTGTGTCCCCTCCACGACGCGCACCTAGGCCCAAAAGTATGATTTTTTTTACCAAGTTCAGATTTGCGTCCCCTCCGCGACGTGGAGAGGATGCGCACATGTTATTTTTTGTTCAGTTTTTAATTAACCCGACCAGACCCAATGCTTTTAAATAAAACCCCCCTTTTAATCCCTATTGCCCGATCCCCTTTTTACTTTCTTCTTCATTTCCTCTTCTAAATTCCCACAACACTCACCCTACAACCTCCTAAGCCACGATGCACACCCAAGCATTGCACAAACTCCACATTATTCTTGCATCATTTGTCAACTCCAAGTAAGTTTCCCTCTCTATTCATGCTTTTTGCTTGACTAGTGACACTTGTACTACTATGTGAAGTTTTCTTAACAAAAATGAGTTAATGGTTTGCATCTTGTGTTGCCTTGTTATATGTGCTGTGAGTTTGGTTTGCATTGATTAATCTTAATAATTTGGGTGAACTGGAATTCCTTAGGTCTAACCCTAGGCTGAAATTCATGCTTAGTTTTGAGAAATTGGGGAATTTAATATCTTGAACCTTAAATTATAGCTAAGAGGCAGTGTGCTTGTACATGTGAGTGTTCATTCGAAGTGTGGGGTAGTTCGTAGGAATCTACGCTTGAAATGTTGACTCATTCAGGTTACCAAGTTCTTGAAACTGAATCATGGATTACTTGCTTGCCATCCTTGCATTTATGCACGTTCGTCTAGTTGAGTATGTGATCTTCTGAATTTGAGAAAGCACCTACACTACAAGACTATTCTATGCTATTAATGTGGGTTGAAATACATCATCTTAAGTTGGACTTGCCATTAATTTCCTACTTTATGAATAAAATATTAGTCCAGAATGCACAACATATTCCTAATTGTTGAAATGAAAGTCCCTTGTTTTCTTGTTTAAGGATCCATAAATGATGAATTTCGTGAAGTGCAAATTTTTTAGCTATTGAATGCTTAGGGATTGGATTGTGTTATGTTGAAATGAACTAAAACGAGATGTTTCATGCTGACAAATGATCAAACTGGGACTATTGTTCCTGCTTGACATTAAGTTAGTTACGAATTATGCTGAAGTTTCACAAAAGTTCATTGTGCATATTGTTGTAATATTTAGGCGTATTTCTTTGCTACACGCTTATTAAAAAGAAACTAACTACCACCGATCAATTTTCGGGTGGTTGAGTACATGAAAGTTGTGGTATCATACGGGAACTATTCCCTGTCAAACCTGCAACTGGGCTTTGTGTTGTTTTAGTTACTTGCATTGATACAAAGTGATACTTTTTGCTTGTTGTGTGTTCTATTGGTGAGATGTCGGATGGCTAAAACTGAATCTAGACTATTTGGGGGTTGAGTACCTGTTGAAACTTGTTAAATTGGGTCGGTTTTGTGTTGCACCTGGGATAACTGAACAGTGAATGTCGTGTGGATATTTCCATGTTCTATTATTATTGGTAGGATGCAGTGAGTAGGGAAGTAAGAGTACCTTCTCACCCACTACATTCAATTTATGTGTGGGGTTCCATTTATCATCCTAGATTGAGTTTCGATTCTCATGGTTTGCTCGATTTGTAACTTCACCCAATAAATTACTTGTTAGTTGTAATACTCCTCCTATGTTTTAAAATCCGCAATATACTTAGGCTAGACATTGTTTTGTCCTGTGCCCTTAAGGAAATTGACTAGAAAAGGGTGTGTCCTCTTTCTATGCTGACAATGGTGAACTAAAGAACTGCTCATTGTTTAAAATTGGAAGCCAAGCTAGTCATTCATGATGTTAATAGAACTCGAACTTCCTATCATTTGCTAGTCATTCATGATTTTAATTGTCTGTGCAGGAGATCATGGTAACCAGGGGAAGATAAAAAGGTCAGTCTAATAGAGCTGTAGCTGCACCCACTAGGAAGAGGACTCGAGACATCCCAACAATCCTATGGGGCCCTGTACACAAGAGGAGAGCGCTTAGATTTTGGCTGAATGCGGTTGACAAAGCTGGACTAAGGTGGTATAAAAGCCACTCGGAGTCCAAGTACTTTCTATACTTCCACATTGATGCTGAGTCACACGACCGAGACTACCCTGCCATATACTAGAGGTGCCTCGAATACTAGTTATAGTTCTTGTTCGTGCAGCCCCGCCCTTACAATCTGAGCATAGTTCGGGAGTTCTATGCGAATATGAACAAAGATACACGCACCAGGCAGGTTAAGGTGCAAGGTGTAACCGTCGACTTCAGCCTTTTGATCATTAATGAGAACAAACGGACACCCTCAGAGGTCCACCCGGATGCATTTGATGTCTTAGTCTAGCACCGTCCATACCAGGCCATCTGACACACGCTCTCAGGCCCACAGTCGACAACTTGCTGGGATAGATATACATACAGGGGCTTCTACTAGGACTTTCCATTCGGGCATCTCAACAAACAAGCCCCTCTCTAGCTTAAGATCGTGACACATGGGCTCTTTCTAGGCCAGCACTTTTCAGGGGTCACCAGGGATCGGGTTTGCCTATTGTATGCACTAATGACGGGCATAGAGCTAAACTTTGGGTCGATACTGAAGTGGCCATGAGGAAGGCTTAGGCAAACAAGGGCCGCATATATGCTTTTGGCGGCATTATTACTGAGATAAGTTTGTGTGCAGGTGTGCCTACTGAGGATCTTGATTGTTTCCCCCAAATAGAGGCCTCTCCCTGCATTGTTAGTAATGTTCAATGGCTAGAGCTTGGCGTATACAATACCCTTACTATCGCTAAGCGCGCTCGCAGAGATGATTTGGTCATGGTGCGAATATTTGGGATGTAGACGCTGATGCTACGGGCAAGTGGCCGCCTAGTCACACCCGAGGAGATTGTCAAGGTGGAGGTCCAATATCCCCTCAATGATTATGCCCAAGTGATATTAGGCCTCAAGCCTCAGTTCCTGGAGTTGGTTGATGATGATATTCCTTCTGATCCATATGCAAACAAAAGCGACATGAAGGATGAAGAGGCAGAGGATGATGATGAGATCCCGAATTTGGAGGATTGAGCAGCTACACCCTATTCCACAGGTTCATTTTGGTTAGCACTAGGGATAGTGCTATTGTTTAAGTGTGGGGTGGGGTACTTTATGCTACTGGGTATTTTATGTTACTGACTTTGATATATGCTATTGTTTTATTGGGATTGCTACTGTATTTGCTATTTTTACATGATTATTTTCGCTTTCATTGTTAGACAACTTTATTATTTTCCCTATTTATGTGATTATTAGTATGTGGTATGTTTAAAATTATCATGAATATGTGCTGTTAATGCATTTTAGTATAATTATTTACTGGGGAAGTCATAGTTGAGTGACATCACCCTATGACGGATGGATGACGACCGTCCTAAGGGTATGTGTCAAATAGAGTCTCATTTTAGAATGTCGATAGTATGTAAAATATTCGTTATATGTGAAACCATGAGAACTAAGATGGCGTAAATGCATGAGTCCCTAGTAGCTTAGACTTGAAATTTGTACTGATGAATATATGCATAAATTTAAATTCATGAGAAAGAAATGATAGTGAATCTAGTGTTGCCTTACGATAAAAATGTGCCATGTGATTGTGAGCTGATTTTCTAGTCTGTGTTGCTATAGCTGTTAAGATCTTTTCCGGTATGTTAAGTTAACTTAGTAGATATTGAATTTTAAGGGGGATGATCTAGGAATTTCTTTGACTGTTTATCCAATTTATTAAAACATCCTAGTTAACCCCGTTGAGCTTTAGAATTTTTCCTTGATTAGCTACATTTCAAGCCAAATTCTTTCTTTGACTTTTATCAACATTTGATCCTAAATCTTGAGTGTTTTAGCATGAAAAGTAAGGGAATTAGCAGCTAAAATGAAACCCAAATAGTAAAAGTTTATGGTTCGGGGGTACTATTAAAAAAAATCAAAAATTAAAAAATAGAAAAATAAAGTGTTTTTGAATATTTGTTGATAATTTTGAGTATGTAAATTATGTGAACAAATAAAGGATGTTGAAATGAAAAAGATTAAAGGACAAAAAAGGGAAAAAATAGGGTAGTGTAAGCTTTAAGCACTCGGAAAATGAACCTTGACAACCATATCCAGAAAATTATCCCATCAGCCTTAAGCCTACATTACAACCAAATAAAAGACCTAAGTGATCCTTTAAATGAAAATTCTAACTAGGTAAAATTTAATCATTAAGGGCAAGTCTATAAAAAATAGAAGAAAACCTAAGATTTCTTTTGTGAGAGGGAGAGTTGATTGTATACCCAAATATAATTGTCTTTTAGAAGTTCAGTTGTGTGCATGGGTAAATCTTCTAGTGAGGGCACATAATCATCTAAGGGTGGCAACTAGGTAAAACTATAATAGAAATTCTGCATGAGTCTGCATCTATTCATTAAAGTATTTATGAAAGTTGATGTTGCTAGGAATCGTGAAAAATGTTCATATTATTTTGAAAAGGGTTGTTCATATAAAGTTTATTATACATACTATATAGGTGTTTTCATACATGTATCTTTATTTTCCCAAGGACGGACAAAGCTTTAAGTGGGGGGGTGGTAGTGATCTTAGGCATATTTATACACCTAAATAAGCAAAAGTCCCATAAATAGAGTTAAGTTCGAGGGTAAATTCGTAGAGTTTTAGGTATTTTAATAGGATTTTGTGTATTTTGTTAACACCGAACAAATTACGCCTCAGGTTTGTGTTTTTATTGATTTTTATCAGGTTTTAAGATTTCGGGATGAGACCAGAGCAAAGGAAGGCAACCCATACAAGAAAACATGGAAGGAAAAATTGCAACACTTGGTCCGCGACCAAGGCGTCACAGACCATTGTTAATTCACTAGAAAATTGGTCTTCAACTTTGTAGGTAGAAAAGTAACCAAAATAACACTAGTCCACATCGCAGACTAGTGTGAAATTGGTGACATTTTGGTCCAGTCAATATTATATGCATAATTTTATTAATATAATACTAAAGCATGTCATGGACTTAAGGGAAAACACGTGAAAAGTCGTATTTTGTGGGCTATAAAAGTCATGAAAAACTTGTAAACCTAGGCATCCATTATTATAAGTTTTGTGTGGGCTGTGGAGGCGGCTGGTAACTGTGGAAACACAATTTTTGGTTAGATTTCTGTCCACTTTTGTATTTTCTTATGATTTTGATTGTAATGTTGGCGTGTATGATTAGCATGAGTGGTTAATCTTTCCATTTTTTGAGATTGTAGCCATAAACAATGTGTTAATTTTTGAGTTTTAATGCTTATGAATGATTTTTTGTGATTGTTCTTATATTATTTAAATCTACATTTCTTAACTTGATTACCTATGGAAATGAATATTTTTTGTATTGTGAATTCGAAAGATGTCAGAATGCATAAGAACACAATAATTTAGGGAGCTTGTTCAGCTAAAATATTATATTAATTTGTGTATTGGAGATTTGTGATAACTACCTTTACACCAAGTTTGATTTAATATGCAGAAAGATAATATTAATGTATTTCTATTGTATTGATTATCGCCGCTCAATGATGTAGTTGGACAAACAATAGGAATAGGCAAACGGAGGTGTGCAGCCCCGATTCGGTAATTTTAACCCTACAAGTCAATAATCACTGCCCAAACACTGTGAAATTCTAGATTAATACGACGTCATTAAGGTTACAATCCCAGAATCTTGCAATATTGAATCTGTAAAATACAAGATAAAAAGAATCTTATTTTATTTTCAAGTTCACTAGTTTAGTTTCAAGACTAGCTATTTTAGTACACAATTTCACAAATTAATTCTTTATCGTCTTACAAACATTATAACTCGGAATATTAAACAACTTACATTAAATCCCTTGGGTATGATAATCTGGTCCTTTAAATAAGGCCACTATATTACTTATTTTGAGTACGTGTACTTGTGTGTGCTGGAGGCAACATAAGGCTTTAGAAATGGTCCTTATGTGCCACCGCATAATGTGATGCAGGTGCTCGTAGTTCTAGAATTGAGATGATATTTGATCGCCCGTTGAAGAAGGCTGAGACATATGATGAGACTCTAATGGGCATCAAATAAGAGATTTCAAGTATTAATCAGAAAATAGAGTCTCACTCTGTGTCTATTAAATAACTGGGGTAACTATTTGGTCAAGTGTCAACTCAACATCAGCGTCAGAGGGGTACATTGCCTAGAAACATAGTTTAAAATCCTAAAAAAAGGCAGTGTATGGAGGTAACTACTTGTGGTAGCAAGAGCATCATTGATCCTCCCATGTCGATTGAGGAAGAAGATGTTCGAGAGGAGATGGTTGCGGCCAAAGATGAAAATGAAGGAGATGATCGTGGCAAAGATGGGTTGAGTGAAGCTGCTGATGTACCGTAGAGCTTAAAGCCCATTCCTAGGCCTCCTCCACCCTTTCCTTAAAGAATCAAAAAGTGAGAGGAGGAAGGAAAGTTCAAACACTTTCTCTCCATGCTGAAGCAACTCTCCATCAATATCCCTCTCGTTGAGGCATTGGAGAAGATGCCAGGGTATGCTAAGTACATAAAGGACTTGGTCACTAAAAAGTGCATTGTGAGTCCAGAGCTCTCCTAAGAGATTCAATATTGCAATGCTATTGCTAAAAGGTCCTCGGTTCAAAAGCGAGAAGATCCAGGTGCTTTCACCATACCCTGTACTATCAGAGATGTGGAGTTCACAAGGTCACTATGTGATCTAGGTGCAAGAATTAATCTAATGCCCCTTGCAATCTACAAGAAGCTTGAATTAGGAACCCCTACCCCGACTAGGATGTGGTTGTTGATGGTAGATCGCAAGGTGAAGAAGCATGTGGAGATACCATATGATGTGTTAGTAAAAGTTGAAAAGTTCATATTCCCTGCAGACTTTGTAATACTTGATTGCAAAGTTGACTTCGACGAGCCAATCATCTTAGGAGGACCATTCCTAGCCACTGGGTGAGCACTAGTGGACATGGAAGCCGGTCAATGATGTCGCCTAAGTTACACCTCTTTTTAGAGGATAAAACGGTCGTTGTCAAGATATAAAATCAAACCAAGCTTAGGGTCAAACCCAAGGGAATACATAGACTCAAAGAAAATTCATGAATAAGCAATTCAAGTAATTAACTAACTCAATTCCCCAAAGGGGGGAGGGTTTGCAATATTCAACAAGAAAAAAACTAAACTAGCTATCACAAGAGACAATCAATAATGGAGAGAAACTAGGGTATTGTGTTTCCCCATGATTCCCCAATTAGTATCCCTAGATAACCAATTTTAAATCTCGTGTATATCATGCAGAACGGTAATTTAAGTTCACCAAACCCTTTGGTCCAAGTGAGAGGTGAATTTTACTATGTGACTTTGTGCAATATTAACCATTACCTATAAGTCCTAGTCAACCTCCCCTTATTCTAGTTCGGTTGATTAGACGAGAACATATCATCGAATCCTGTTAATTAATCTATTTTCCTAATCATTACCACCTGGATCGGGAAGGTAACACTAGGCAAGTTCTAATGCTGGCCACCACTTGAAAACATGCAAAACAAATAGAATTGATTAATATATACAAATACCCAATCAAAGAATTGCAAAATATTTGGGTCTACTTTGTTAGATCTTCATAGTTCCCAACACCCTAGTTGTTGATTTAGCTACTCATGCTGTGGGTAGATGAAAAAATTATGAATTTAGAAAACATAATTAAACACTTACCTAATTGAATTGAAATCAAGAAAATCCAATATTGATTGAGAATCACAAGATGTAAGATCACATTAATTCACAAGTGTATTCTCCTCCAAAAATTGAGGTCTCCAAGTACAAAATCCTAAAAGTACTCTTTAATGACGTTCTTTGTTGTACTCTTCAAAAAAATATCCTAAGAAGTAGTATTTATAGTAATTACAATTACATCCTTAAAAATAAAAAAACTGCTTGGCGACTAAATACCCTTCATGTGCTTCGGAATGCCCCATAATCGTAATTTCTATATATCTCAAAATTCGTGCATTATTTCAAAAATTTGTCTTCTTATTCTTGATCAAGGGGAACAATTGAGTAGGAAATGGGTATAACCTGAATTCTAGAAGATCCGTAGCAAAAAATAATTTTTACTAATTTTATGATTTCCAGTGTCTGTCCGTGCCCAGGGCACGACGCGGCTGGGGCGCACCACTGTGTAATTTCATATCCGCGTCTGGTTCGTATCACGTCTAGGGTGTGAACCAGTGCATTTTGTTCCCTATTTTTCCAACTTAGTTCAAGGGCTTTGGGGTCATAACCCAATGCCTATTTAAACGTGAAATCTCCCTTACTTAGTCATTTTTCGACTCTATAACTCACAAAACCTTCTCCAAAACCTCTTCAAATACTCTATCAAATCTCTCATTCAATATCAAGGATTTTAAGCTAAATTTTGGAACTCGAGAACCCATCTCAAGCTTCAAGTCTCCTTTAAGTTCGTCTCAAGGGATTCAAGGTTTAAGGTATGTGGGGACTTCATCTATGGGTCCTTTCACTCGTGGAGCCCAACATTTTCTTTTTACGAAAATTTCAAGATTTTAAGTTGTATTACCTATGGGTATCTATTATTATGAATTTTAAACATAAACCATCTTGGGGTTTTATCAAGTATTGATTGATTATGCATGAATATCTATTTTGAGCTTATTCCATGAATTGATTTTGTCTATTAAGGCTATGCATGATTTGAGCCATGAAACTATGAACTATTATGAGCTTTTGAGATGGTTTCTTAGATACCCAAATGAGGGTGTTACTATAATATTGGTGGGTTGATTTGCATTGAGTTTACTCTTCTTGTTTGACTTTCGAATTGCATAATTTCAAACAAGTATCGTGAACTCACCATGTGTTTGATATACATGACAAGAATTCTCAAGTGTTGATGAACCATTAAATGATTTACAAGTCAAGTGACTTTATGATGATTAAGGGCTTTCAAGCATGTATTGAATTCATGAAAAGTATCTATGATTTTACAAGTATCAAGTTAAGCCCTATTTCAAGATTTTTACCTCTTGTGAGCCATTCATGTTAAAGCAAGGAATTATGTATGATTATTATCTACTCTCATGTTCAAGTTAAGCTCACTAGAAGAGGTCAAGCATGTTAAAGAGCTACTCATGTCAAGCTATGATGTCTCTTACAAGTTATTCATGTTATGTTTAAAATATGATTATTTCAAGTATTCTATGGGATTAGACTTAGAATCGATTAAGGCTTAAGATGGGGGCTCGACACAAGGGGCCCTTATATAAAGTCTTTAGTCTCTAAACTATGTGCCAACATAGGATGATATATTTTACCCTTGTTGTATTAGTGGATCCATCTAGTTCATGTTATCATGTTTGGTTTACCTTAGCAAGTAGACCACACTTCTCTGGGGTGTGTCATGCCCGGTCACCTAAACCGAAGGGGTGTCATGCCTTAGAGTCCAAGTTGTAGCTGCTTGGTCTATGTCGGTTGAGGTCTCTTCCCACATATGTATGATATATTATGCAAGTTGAATGTCTTACAAGCATGTTCTATTACAAGAACTGATCATGTATATCATATCGATATTATATATCCATTGATTATGATTATGCATTTTGATTATCTTGACTTATGTCTTTGTTGCGTTGCACCCTGCATACTTAGTATATTCAAATGTACTAATGCATACTCTATGTCTACATGATATTACTATATAGGAACCAGAGCTCCTTTGATCATCTTCCTCCACGTGACTAGTTTGATTCTCCAATAAAGATTTTGGTGAGTCCTCAACTCTGAGGACAATATCTACTTTATTTCATGATATTATGAGACTTATGTTGGATGCTTATTACTATGAGGGTGAGCCCGGGAAGTGTCTTGGCCCCCGCTCCATTCTAAGTAGAGGTGTTGTTAGATACTAAGTTTGTATATGCTTTCAAGCTTTACTCTTCTTATGAATCTATGTTTATGAAAGATTTTCCTTAGTCTCACTTCCCTTTTTATACTTGATTCTTATTGATGTTTATTTTACTTCCGCAACTGAGGATGTATGCATGTTACAATCAAGATGCTTGTTTGGGTTATCTTCTGACTTCCCATTCGGTGTATCATATTTAGGCCCTAGGCTTGGGTCATGACAAGTTTGATAGCAGAGCACTAGGTTGTTAATTGTCCTCGAAAATTCAACACAAGTAGTGTCTTGTTCATAGTTGTAAAGCGTGCCACAACAATGAATGGGAGGCTATAAGGCATTTTAGGAAATGTTTTACTTCTTCATGATCATATTGTGCAGTAGAGTCAATTTGCCTAAGGCTTATTACTGATTCCTGACCATTACATTTCAGAATATATCTCAAGCTATTCAGAATGGTGGACAGGGCGATAACCATCTCTCACTTGAGGATCAACTTCCCAATGGCAACATATGAAATGCAGAGATTTGCAATGCTCTATGGATATTGGCCAAGGTTGTAACTGCTCAACTCGATTAATCGGTTGGTATCCCCAAGACCTCAAATGATAAGACGCAGAAGAGAAAGGCCAAAAGACATCGAGTTGAGGGTGTTTCATCTTCTACTAAACTGTTGCTGCCCAAGTACAAAGACGGAAGAATCTATTTTATCATTTGTCAAGGGTGTGGCAAGAAGCATCAAGGGAATTGTATGGCGGGAACCGAGGGGTATTTCAAGTGTGGCAGTCTTTGGCATTTGACGAGAGATTGCCTGGTGGCTTCAGAGGAAGGGAGAAGAAGGGCTCCATTTGAAAGTAGGCTTACATATGCTAAGCCTGGTGGCAATAATGGAGCGACCCATCCTAGGTGCCCAAAATATAGGAGAAATCATAGTGGCAATGTTGGAGGAACACGGGTGCATGCTTTTGGTGTGGAAAGATAGGCCATAAGATTGTTAATTGTCCATATGCTCAAAACAAGTGTAGAGATGGCTGTCCTTAAGGCCAAGGTGCTAATGTGAGTCAAAGGGTGTAAGGTGGTGCCAAGGGTATTGGTGTTCAAGCTTCTCCTATGTGCCACAATTGTGGAAGGTACCATCCGGGAGATTGTTAGACCGTTTCAGGTGCATGTTTTGAATGTGGCGCAAAGGATCATAAGTCAAGACATTGTCCATGGGTTACTAAGAATTATGAGGATGTCTATCGACGTTCTTAATCATACCCCTCTACGGAGTCACTAGACTTGGCATGGTGCTTCATCGGTATGTGAAATATTTTTGATTTTGATGTATATGCATTGATAGATCCGGGTGCCACTATTTCTTTCATAACTCCTTTTGTTTCCAATAAGTTTCATATGTGTCCCAAATTGTTGTGTGAACCTTATGAAATGTCTACCCATGTTGGTGAGTCTGTTGTTGCTAAAAGAGTCTATAGAAATTGTCCCGTGTTCATATTACATAAAGTCTTGCCTTGTGATTTTGTTGAACTTGACATGGTGGATTTTGATATTATTCTTGGGATAGATTGATTACGTGCGTATCATACTTTGATTGATTGTAGGACCCGTAAAGTTAGATTCCAATTCCCTAATGAGCCTGTCCTTGAGTGGAAAAGTTGTAACATAGTGGTCAAGGATAAATTCATTTCTTCTCTTAACGCTCACAAGTTGATTTCTAAATGTTTCATTTACCATCGTGTATGGGTTAAGGATGTTGAGTCTAAAGTCCTTCCTATTGAGTCAGTTCCGGTGGTTAATGAGTTTCTTGATGTCTTTCTCGGTCAACTTCTAGGTATCCCTCCCAAAAGGAAAATAGACTTTGGCATAATCTCCTTCCCTATACACAACCCATTCCCATTCGACCTTACTGTATGGCCCCGATAGGAGTTGAAGGATCAATTGAGGAATTTGTTGGTGAAGGATTTCGTAAGGCCTAGCAAGCCACCTTGGGGTACACCAGAGTTATTAGTAAAGAGAAAGGATGTCCCTTAGAATGTGAATTGATTACTGACAACTTAAAAAGCACAATATCCTCTACCAAGGATTGATGACCTTTTTGATCAAATCCAAGGGGCTAGTCATTTTCTAAGATTGATCTTCGGTCTGGATACCACCAAATGAGAGTGAGAGAGTGTGATATTCCCAAGATGACTTTTTGGACTAGTTATGGGCATTTTGAATTCGTGGTTATGTCTTTTGGGTTGACTAACACACTGACTATACTTATAAATCTCATGAATAGGGTCTTTGAACCCTACCTGATATGTTTGTGGTGGTTTTTATCGATGATATATTGATTTATTCCCGGTGCAAAGAAAAACATGTGAATCATTTGAGGGTGGTGTTGCAAATCTTGAGGAATGAGAGGTTGTTTGCTAAATATGAAAAGTGTGAATTTTGGTTGAAAGAGGTTGGTTTTATAGGACATGTGGTGTCAGGTAATGACATTAAGGTGGATCCTAAGAAGACAGAGGTGATAAGAAATTGGCATAGACCCTTGACTCCGACAGATATTAGGAGTTTTTGGTTGGCAGGTTACTATATGTCACGACCCAAGCCTAGGGTCTAGACGTGACACCGCGAATGGGGACCCACAGGGGACCCCAAACAAGCCTTACAACATATCATTTATACATCCTTGGTCGCAGAAGCAATTAAACAACAATAAGAGAATGTAAATAAGGATAAAAGGGACTAAGGGAAGTCTTTCATAGCATAAATCATCAAAGGAGCCAAAGCTCAAACCATGAATATATAACTTGTCCAACAACACATCTAACATAGATTGGGCGGGGGCCAAGACAACGTTCCGGGCTCACCCTCATAATCATAAGCATCTAAATAAAGAAAAGAGTCTTTACATAACATAGGATCAATAGCTATTGTCCTCAGAATTGAGGACTCACCAAGCTTTCTTCAAGAGATAGTACTAGTCACATGGAGGAGAAGGATGATCAAGTGGAGCTCTGGTTCCTACATGGTAAAACGATGTAGGCATAGAGTATGTATAGGTACATTTGAATGTACTAAGTATGTAAGATGCAATGCATCAAGAGATAAACAACATAGTCAAAAGGCATAATTAGGAAATGGATGAGCATATAAAAATATGACATGCATGAATGATGACCATGCTTATATAGAACATATTACATCTGTAGTAAGAGACCATCATTATAAAATCCAAGGACTACTACCCTCTTGGAAAGGAGACTGAGGTATCAACCCCTCAATTGATTGATGGGTTTCACACCCTACCATCCATGGTGATTGAGGTATCAGCCCCTCAATTGGTTTATGGTTGTCACACCCTATAATCTGTGGTGATTGAGGCATAACACCCTCTCAACAAGGTGTGGTCACTTGCAACAGTATAGATACTTTTCATGAAATCAACACATATATACCTTCCTTTCATTATCATCATAAAGTCATTCAAATCAAGCCTAGGGCCTAGATGTGACACGACGAATGGGGACCCAAAGGGACCCCAAACAAGCCCCTTAGCATATCATCTACACATCTTTGATCACGGAAGCAATTAAATAATAATAAGAGAATGTAAATAAGGATAAAAGGGACTAAGGGAAGTCTCTCATAACATAAATTATCAAAGGAGTCAAAGCTCAAAGCATGAATACATAACTTGTCCAACAACACCTCTAACATAGATTGGGCGGGGGCTAAGACAACTTTTCGGGCTCACCCTTATAGTCATAAGCATATAAACAAATAAAAGAGTCCTTACATAACATAGGATCAATAGCTATTCTCCTCAGAATTGAGAACTCACCAAGCTTGCTTCAAGAGATAGTACTAGTCACGTGGAGGAGGAGGATGATCAAGTGGAGCTATGACTCATGTAGGCATAGAGTATGTGTTAGTACATTTGAACGTACTAAGAATGTAGGATGCAATACCACAAGTGATAAGCAACATAGTCAAAATGCATAATTAGGTAATGGATGGGCATATAATAGTATGACATGCATGAATGATGCTTGAAGAAAATATGCTTATATAGAATATATTACATATCTTGTAAGAGACTATCGTTATAGAATCCAAGGCCTACCACCCCTTTGGAAAAGCGATTGAGGTATCAAACCCTCAATTGGTCGATGGTTGTCATACCCTACCATCCATGGTGATTGAGGCATAACACCCCCTCAACAAGGTGTGGTCACTTGCAACACGATAGATGCTTTTCATGAAATCAACACATATATACCTTCCTTTTATCATCATAAAGTCATTTAAATCATAGGTCATGCACTAGATAATCAATAACTCAAGAGCCCTAAACCAGACATTTTATCTAATACTTGGCGGGTGTGTAATGTAGTTTAAGATTATGCAATTCAAGAGTGAAATCGTGTAGATAACTTAATGTAAATCAACCCACCAACACTTGGTAACACCCTCATGCAATATACATTTAAACTCTTCATTAAATCTTATCATAGAACATAGATTCATAGATCAAAACATGCTTAAACAGTCTATATATCATGAAAATCCCAACATAGTTTATAATCAAATTCATAGTAAGAATACCCAGAAGTAAAGCAACTTGAAAACATATAATTTTTATAAAACGGAAGGTTGGGAACCATGGGTAAAAGGATCCAACGGTTGAAACCCACATACCTCAACTTTGGAGATTCCCTTGATGAAGATTGGAATGAGAACTAGAAGCTTGAGTGAATTCCTTAAGTTTCGGAATGAGTTTTGGACACTTGAATTTGAGTGAAATATTTGGCTAAGTGTTAGAGAGGCTTTTGGGGAATGTGTTGAATGATATGGGGTTGAAAAATGACTAAGTATAAGTATTTTACGCATAGGAAAGCTTAGGCCCAAGACCCCAAAGCCTTAGGCCGAAATAAGAAAACTAGCAACGAAATACATGCTCCCCATCGTGGAGAGAACGCGTACCCTCACTGTAAAATAAAATTTTGGGAAAATGCAATTTGGCTACAGTTGCCCTAAATTCGAGGTTATACCCATTTCCTTCTCAATTTTCCCCCGATCATGAATATGAAGTTAGATTTTTGACATCGCACACAGATTTTGAGATATGAGGAAATTACGATCATGGGCATTTTTGAGGCACATTTTCGGGTACTTTTTAGGGCGTTTCAATATCTCCCCCTTGGGAATATTCGTCCCTGAATGTCAAAGAAACATATGTGAGAGACATAATCAAGATGAGTTCAGTCCAACACGTGAATGCAACAATGCACTTAAACATCATTCCAAAATCTCAACATAAGGATCAAAATCGCCATAAGCTTGTCAACATAAACATGAATGCATGCAATAACATAAGGGTTGAAACATAAGACTTAAAATCACATAGGGGACTTGAATTAGTACCTTAGGCTTGATTAGAATAGAAGAGATAGGGATATCGCTTTTGCATGTCCACCTCGGCTTCCCACGCAGCACTCTCAACTTGTTGATTTCTCCAAAGGACCTTGACGGAACAACATCCTTGTTCCTCAACCTCTTCACTTGTATATCCAAAATTTCTACCAATACCTCTTCATAAGTCAAATTGTCTTTAATAACACCCAAAATATCAAGAGGAACATTGGCACTTCGGTCAGCCACACACCTCCGTAACATAACACATGAAAGACCGAATGAAGCATATTCATATCATTGGGCAATTCCAACTTATAGGCTACCTTACCAATCCTCTTCAACACTCTATAAAAGACAAAAAATCTTGGACTCAATTTACCTTTCTTACCGGAACGAACCATACCCTTTATGGGTGAGATCTTCAAATAGACCCAATCACTAATCTCAAATTCAGCATCCCTTCTCCTTACATCGGCATAGGACCTTTGACGACTTTGGGATGTTTTCAATCTTTCTCTTATCAACCTTACCTTCTCCATGGCCTCCATAACCAGATCCAAACCCAACAAGGTCTTCTCCCCTACTTCAAACCATCCAACCGGGGACCCACAATGTCTACCACAAAGAGCTTCAAAAGAAGCCATACCAATGCTAAAATGATAGCTATTGTTGTAAGCAAAATCAATGAGTAGAAGATGATCATCCCAACTACCCTTAAACTCCAATACACAAGATCTAAGTATATCCTCAAGAGTTTGCATAGTTCTTTTGGCTTGGCCATCCGTTTGAGGGTGAAAAACTGTACTAAGCTTTACCTTGGTACTAAGACCTCTTTAGAAGGATCTCCAAAAGCGAGCACTGAATTGAATACCATGATTCGATATGATAAACAAAGGCATCCCATGCAATCTAACCAATTAATGAATGTACAACTTAGCATAATCTTCGGCACCATAAGTCGTCTTAACCGGTAGGAAATGAGCCGACTTTGTCATCCTATCAACCATAACCCAAATGGAGTCAAAATGCTTTCTAGTCTTTGGGAACCCAACCACAAAGTCCATGTTAATTTCCTCCCACTTCCAAGTAGGAATCTCTATATCTTGGGCTAGGCCACCCGACCTTTGATGCTCGACTTTAACTTGTTGGCAATTGTGGCAACCGGATACAAACTTAGCAATATCGCTCTTCATACCACCCCCAGCAAAACACTTCCCTCAAATCTCTATACATTTTTGTAGAACCGGGGTGAAAAGAGTCGGAAGAAATATGAGCCTCATCAAGAATCTTCTCTCTCAAGTCATCAACACAAGGCACACACAATCTACCTTGGTACCTAAGGGCACCATCTCCCCCTTGGGAGAAAATCTCAAACATACTATCTCTCACCAAATCCTTCAACTTTGGCAAGACGGGGTCAAGATCTTGCTTTGCCTTCACCTCCTCAATCAATGAAGATTTAGAACCATCAACAACCACTACTCCACCATTGTTAACCTCCTCCAACCTAACTCCCAACCTAGACAACCGATGGACCTCTCTAGCCACCTCTTTTCCACCATCCTCAACATGAGCTAGGCTACCCATAGACACCTTACTCAAAGCATCGACCACAACATTAGCCTTATCAGGATGATAATGCACACTCATATCATAATCCTTAAGAAGCTCTAACCACCTTCATATTGAGGTATCAATCCCTTAATTGGTTGATGGTTGTCACACCCTACCATCCATGATGATTGAGGTATCAACCCCTCAATTGGTTGATAGTTGTCACACCCTACCATCCATGGTGATTGAGGCATAACACCTCCTCCACAAGGTGTGGTCAGTTGCAACACTATAGATACTTTTCATTAAATTAACACATATATACCTTCCTTTCATCATCATAAAGTCATTTAAATTATTGGTCATGCAATAGATCATCAATAACTCAAGAACCCTAAATCAGACATTTTATCAAATACTTGGCGGGTGTGGCGGGTGTGTAATGCTAGTTCAAAAAAATGCAATTCAAGAGTAAATTCATGTGAGAAAACATAAGGTAAATCAACCCACCAATACTTGGTAACACCGTCATGCGAGATACATTAAAACCCTTCATCAGATCTCATCTTAGAACATAGATTCATAGCTCAAAATATGCTTAAACAGTCCATATTTCATGAAAATCCAACATAGTTTATAATCAAATTCATAGTAAGAAAAATCATAAGAAAATCAACTTGAAAACATGTAATTTGTATAAAAAGGAAGGTTGGGTACCATGGGTAAAAGGACCTAATAGTTGGAACCCACGTACCTCAACTTTGGCGATTCCCTTGATGGAAATTGGAATGAGATCTAGAAGCTTGAGTGAATTCCTTAAGATCAGAAATGAGTTTGGGACACTTGAATTTGAGTAAAATATTTGGCTAAGTGTTGAAGTGGGTTTTGGGGAATGTCTTGAATGATATGTAGTTAAATAGTGATTAAGTATAGCTGTTTTTACGCATGGGAAGGCTTAATCCCAAGACCCTAAAACTTTAGGCAGAAATAAGAAAATTGGTAATAAAATACACTTTTCTGCGATGGCTCTGCGTCGCGGAGAGAACACATACCCTCACTAGAAAGTGAAATTTTTGGAAAATAAAATTTTGCTACAATCGCTCTAAAATCGGGGTTACACCAATCCCCCATTAAATTTGGCCCCCTCATCATGAATATGAAGTAGGATTTTTAATATCACTTAAGGATTTTGAGATATGAGGAAATTACGATATGAGGATTTTCGAGGCACATTTTTGAGCACTTTTTGGGGCGTTTCAATATATTCTCCTTGGGAATATTCATCCCTGAATGTCAAAGAAATGTATGTGAGAGAATCAATCAAGATTAGTTTATCCCAACACGTGAATGCAACAATGCACTTAAACATCATTTCGAAATCTCAACTTAAGTGTCAAAATCACCATGAACTTGTCAACATAAACATGAATGCATACAATGACATAAGGCCTGAAACATAGGACTTAAAATCACATAGGGGCCTTGAATTTGTACCTTAGGTTTGAGTAGAATGGAAGAGATAGGGATATCGCCTTTGCATGTCCGCCTCGGCTTCCCATGTAGCACTCTCAACTTGTTGGTTTCTCCAAAGGACCTTGACAGAAGCAACATCCTTGTTTCTCAACCTCTTCACTTGTCTATCCAAAATTTCTACTGGTACCTCTTCCTGAGTCAAATTGTCTTCAACAACACTCACAACATTAAGAGTCACAATGGAACTTGGGTCACTCACACACTTCCGCAATATAGACACATGAAAGACTAGATAAACCATATTCATATCATTGAGCAACTACAACTCGTAGGCCACTTTACCAATCCTCGTCAACACTCTATAAGAGCCAACAAATCTTGGACTCAATTTATCCTTCTTACCAAAATGAATCACACCTTTCATGGGTAAGACCTTCAAATAGACCCAATCACCAACCTCAAATTCAAGATCTTTTCTCCTCACATCAGCATAGGATTTTGACGACTTTGGGCTATTTTCAATCTTTACTTTATAAAAAGAAGATATCAATGAACTTCTATGAAATGGTGTCACGGGATTCAACCAATCGTCTTGATCGTGGAATATCATTGATAAAGAAGAATTCGGGTTATCAAAGGATTTCCTGCAATCATTTCTAGTATGGAATGAGTCAATCATACACTTTGGTGTCTTATTGAAAAAAATGGTGACATTGTTACTCCAGTGGTCAAGAATTTCGATGTTTGGGAAGTATAATGATCATCCAGTAAGAAGGGTTTCAATTTTTTCAAATGAACAATTTGAAGATGCATTGATTCTAACAACTGATTGCAAGGCAAAAAAAAAAGAAGGAAGGAATCCATGGACTGATCCCATCATCTCCACCCCATAGGAACTATGAGATTACCCCAATGACACCTTCGGCATCCAGGGGTCATGGACCGACCATAAAACCTTGTTCAATAAGTGGAATGCATTAGCTGTCCGCTCTCAGGTTGGGCAGTCAGGGTCAGAGGAGGGCAATGACTCATTCTTAAAACTAGCATTCATAAGAGCAAAGAGTCGGGCGAAAAGGGGGGAAGTCCTCTGTTCCTCGTTCTCCTATAGTTGGATGTCACGACCTAAACTAGGGCCTAGATATGATATAGTGCATAGGGAACCCGAAGTAACCCCAAGCAAATCTCTTAACATATCATTAAACATCCTTAGTAACAGAAGCAATTAAACAATAATAAAAAAGTAGAAATAAGGGTGTAGGGACTAAGGGGAAACTTTCGTTTCATAAAACATCAAGAGAGTCAAGATTATAGCATCATTACGTACTTGTCCAATAATACCTCTAAACGTAGAATATAGTGGGGGCCAAGATAAGCAACTGGGCTCACCCTCAGAATAATGACAATAGGTAATCCAAATGTACAAGATATAGTTTAAGCATAAGCATAAGAGAAGGTAGATATTGTCCCCGGACATGAGGAATCACCAAAAATTAACTTGAACAATCCGTCTAGCCACGTGGAGGAGAATCAATAAGAGCTCTGATTCCTACATGGTGATATCATATAGGTATAAAGTATGCGTTAGTACATTTGAATGTACTAAGTATGTAGGATGCAATGCAACAAGGGATGGGCAATATAGGCAATATGCAATATCATAAGCAATGGATAGGATAATAACAATATGGCATGTATGAATGATGCTTGAAATAAAAACATGCTTATATAGAACATATTACATGTGTAGAAAGAGATCATCATTTGGCTAGTGGGTTCATCACCTCCCATTCTAGGTGATTGGGGTACCCACCCCTCAATTTGGTTATCGAATATACCACCTTCCATCCTAGGTGATTAAGGTATCAACCCCTCAATTAGGTTAATAAGGTATCAACTCCTCGATTAGGTTAATGAGGTATCAACCCCTCAATTAGGTTAACGAACATTACTCTCTCTATAAAAGTGGTCATCTCACAATATTTTAGGGAAAAAATACTATAGATATACATTCCTTTCGTCATCATAAGGTCATTCCACTCATATGCCATGCATTAGGCCTTCAACAACTCAAGATACATAATCCTGACATTTTATCAAACACTTAGCGGGTGTGTAGTGCTATTGTAAAATCATGCAATTCAAGAGTGAAATCATGCAAAAAAATTAAATGTAAAACCACCCATCAATACTTGGTAACACCCTCAAGCAACATACATCAAAACCCTTCATTAAATCCTACAATGGTTTATAGATTCATAGCTCAAAACATGCAAGGGTATAGATCATGAAATAGTGAAATCAATGCATCTTAGAATCATGTAAATCAGCTCACCAACATCATGGTAAAACCCCATCATGGATAACTTGTAAATCATATCAAACTTCACAATAGTTCATAAATTTCATAGCTTGAATCATGTATAGTCTCAATAGACAAAGATTAAATCATAGTATAAGCTCAAAATAGATATTCATGCATAATCAACAATATTTGACAAAATACCAACATTTTTCATGCTCATATTTCATAATAATAGGTACCCATAAGAATTACAACTTGAAATCATGCAATTTTCATAAAATTGGAAGATTGGGCTTCATGGGTGAAAGGAACCCATGAATGAAACCCACATATCTTAGACCTTGAATTTCTTGAAATTGAGTTGAGAAAGACTTAAAGCTTGGAATGGGGTCTTAAAATCCACAACTAGTTCTTGAGTTTCCTTGAACTTGTATTGGGGTTTTGATGGAGGCTCTTGGGAGAATTTGAGAGTGTATTCCAATAGGGAGGAGTGAATTGATCTTTAGGAATAGGATTTAGGTCTTTAGGAAGTTTTAAGATAGCATAGGAATCCCCAAAAGACCAATAGAAATGTATAGATTTACCGAATGTCATTAATGAAATGGAATTTGACAAAAACCCGTATATACCCCTGTACATACGAATTCTACAAAAAAAGGCATAACTTCATCATCCAAACTCTAAATAAGGTGAAACCAAGTGCATTGGAAAGATAATTCAAAGAATTTTAATTTGGTAGGTTACGGGAAACCCAGTTGGTTGTGTGATAGGAGATATGTCCCTTTAAAGTTGACCCACCTATCGATACTTGTGCAAAACTGAGCCAACAGAAATTCCTTCGAACTTGGCTTGATGTATGGGACCCATGATGGTCTTAAATGATATAAATAATATTGACTTAGATTTGAATGAGAGATTGAAGCTTGAATGAGTTTTGTTGAGATCCGAAAGTGAGTTTGGGACACTTGAATTGGGTAAAATATTTGTCTATATGTTAGAGAGGGTTTTGGGGAAAGTCTAGTATGATATAAAGATGAAATATGACTAAGTATAGGTAATTTCATGTATGGGAAGAATTAGACCCAAAATCCAAAAGCCTTAGACCGAACTAATAAAACTGGGCACAAAATATGCCCTAGCGTGCCCCAGCCGCATCGCGCTTGTGGCGCACACCACACACCATTTTTCGTCACTTTGAAATTTCAAATTTTGCTATGGTTTATCTAAAATTAAAGTTAGATCCATCACCTACTCAATTTCCCCCTAAACAAGAATATGAAGTCGAATTTTTGGTATCACACATGAATTTTGAGATATATGGAAATTACGATTTTAGGCAATTCCGAGGCACATTTTTAGGAACTTTTGGAGTTGTTTCATTGGATATTGCAGAGCCACAAGAATCCTTAGTTAGAATGGGATTCCAACTCAGAACTGACCCCAAAAAGTGCCCAAAAATGTGCCTCGAAAGTGCCCATAGTCGTAATTTCCATATATCTCAAAATTCGTGTGTTATATCGAAAATCCGAATTCATATTATTGTTCAGGGCGCAAAATTGAGTGGGAGATGGGTCTAATCCAATTCTAGAGGAAACAAATCACAATTTCAGTTTCCAAAAATTGAATTCCAGTGAGGTTTCTGCGGCCCTGGCACGATGCGCCAAGGGCGCGCCTCAATGTTTCTTTTTGTGCAGTTTTTCACTTCGGTCCAAGGCTTTTGGGTCTTGGGAATAAATCTTCCCATACTTGAAAATACCCATAATTAGCCATATTTCACCTTCATATTATCCAAGACATTCCTCAATATTCTCTGAAACACTTAGAAAAATATTTCTCTCAAAGTTCAAGTGTCCAAATCTCTTCGGGATCTTAAGGAATTCATCCAAGCTTGAAGACTCCATTCAAATATTCATCAATAAATCCTTCAAAGCTAAGGTATGTGAGTTTCATTCAAGGGCTCCTTTCACCTATGAAGTCCAAGCTTCCTTTTTATCTAAATTGCATGATTTCAAATTGATTTACTTAAGGGTCTTACTTATTATGAATTAGACTGTTAACTATGTTGGGGTTTTATTAAATTGTGACTATTTTAATATGCTTTGAGCTACGAATCTAAGATCCATTACGAGATTTGATGAAGGGTTTTGGTGTATATTGCTTGAGGGTGTTACCAAGTATTAATAGATGGCTTTAAATTGAATTTTCTTACATAATTTCATTTCTAAATTGCATGATTTTATACTAGCACTACACCCCCACCAAGTACTTGATAAAATGTCCGGTTATGATTTCTTGAGGAATTGAAGGTCCAATGCATGTATTATGTGTTGAATGACTTAATGATGATGAAAGGAATGTATGTATATGATATTCTCCTATGTCATATTGGGAATTGACCATGCCCCTCTTAGGGGGGGGGGTTGTAGGCCTGGGTAACTATGTCGAGGGGTTTGTACCTTGATAACCATGTCGAGGGGTTTGTACCTTTATAACCGGGTTGAGGGGTTAGTACCTCAATCACCATGGGTGGTAGGGTGCGGCGATCTACTAATCAATTGAGGGGTTTGTACCTTAATAATTGGCTTGAGGGGTTGGTACCTCAATCACCATGGGTGGTAGGGTAAGACTATCTACCGACCAATTGAGTGGTTGGTACCTCAATATACTATGAATTCTATAATGATGGTCTCTTCTTGCACATGTATTAAATTCTATGTAAGCATGATTTACTTCAAGCATCTTCCATACATTCCATATTGTTATATGCTACTCATTGCCTATGCTTATGCATTTCGGTTATGTTGCTTATCTCTTGTTGACTTGCATCCTACATATTTAGTACATTCAAACTACTAATGCATATTCTGTGCCTACATGATGTCACCACGTAGGAACCATAGCCCCACTTGAGCATTTTCCTCCACGTGGCTAGTACGACTTCTCTCAAGCTAGTTGGAGAGTCCTCCATTTCGGGGACAATGTCTATAATCTCACGCTATGTACTAGGACTATCTTTCTTTTATATATGTATTTACTATAAGGGTGAGCTCGGTTGCTTGTCTTGATCCTCGCTCCTATCTACGTTTTAGAGGTGTTGTTGGGCCTATTATGTATTGAGCCTTGACTCTCTTGTTTTGATTTTTATGTTATGAAAGTTTACTTTTCACCTTATTTGCCCTTATCTAATCTAATTATATTGTTTAATTACTTTCATGACCAATGATGTGTAATGATATGTTAAGAGGCTTGTTTGGGGTCCATTAGGGTTCCCCATTCGCCGTGTCACGTCTAGGCCCTAGGCTTGGGTCGTGACAAAACATGGTATCAGAGCACTTGCTTGTTAATGGTCCTCGGCATCCAACACATCGCATTGATTAGAGTCCTTTTCATGGTTGTGTTGTCCACCACAATTATGAGTAGAAGGCTATAAGAAGTTTTAGGAAATGTTTCCGTTCTTCTTGATCTATGTCTTGCTATAGAAGCCAGGTGAGTTTTCCATCTAACAAATGTTCTTTGTCATGTTTAGATTATTCCTAACACATGAGGAAGGATAGCCCACACTCCAGAGGAACAACCGACTCATGGTGAGCTCCGGGATGCTCTCACTTTGCTAGCACAAGCTATGGCCATTCAAGTTAATTAAGGGGACCAAGCCCCTCATTCTCCTACCCCATGATTTAGGGTGAGAGACTTCATGAGGATGAACCTACCAGAATTCTATGGGTCTAAGGTAGGTGAGGACGCTTAAGAGTTCATTGATGATGTCTACAAAGTATTACCTATCATGAGTGTTAGATCGGAAAAGAAAGCAAAGTTGGTGGGCCTACCAACTCAAAGGGGTAGAAAATATATGGTTTAATCAATAGAAAGAGGAGAAAAGAATCAATAATGTGGTGCTTTGGGAGGATTTCAAGATGACTTTTCTTAATCGGTTCATCTCTCTTGAGCTTAGGGAGGCCAAGATGGTGGAGTTTATGAATTTGAGACAAGGGTCTATGAGTGTGAGGGAGTATTCCCTCAAGTTCAATCAACTCTATAAATATGCTTCCCACTTGGTTGCTGACCCAAGCTCTACAATGCACAAGTTTGTGATGGGTATATCTAATTTGGTGAGTGAGGAATGCCGTTCCACTATGTTGATTAGTGACATGGATTTGTCCTATTTGATGACCTATGCCGAGAAAATGGAGGAGGAAAAGCTGAGGAAAAGGAGGAGTAATGAGGCCAAGAGGGCCTGTTTTAAGGGAAAGTTCCAAAGTTGAAAGGGTGGCCGGTTCCATCAAGGCCAAGGGTCTTCTTATGCTTCTAATAGAGGATTTGCTAATAACTTCTCAAGGGACCAAGGAGTTGGTGGTATGGTTCCTAATAATGATTGTTCAAAATGTGGTAGGAGTCACGGGGGCATGTTTGAAAGATACTGATGCGAGTTATGGATATGGGGAAGTGGGTCGCCAAAAGATTGATTGTCCTTGTAGGTGCAACAAGGGTAAGGAGATTTTTCCACAAGGTGCAAATGCGGTTCCTTTGCGAGAGGTGGTCAATAAGGTGGTGCCCTAAGGCACAATCAGTTCTATGCACTCTAAGGGAGGCAAGGGGTTGAGGAAGTTCCCGATATCTTCAAAGGTATGTTAAAAGTCTTTGATTTTGATGTGTATGTATTAATTGATCCGGGTGACACTCTCTCTGTTACCCTTTTTGTTACCAAAAAGTTCCATGTCGAGCCCGAATTGTTATGTGAGTCTTATGAGATGTCTACTCTTATTGTTGCATCTATTGTTGTTAGAAAGGTTTATAGAATTTGCTTTATGTGCATTTTACATAAGATATTGCCTTGTGATTTTTTTTTAGTTGGAAATGGCGGATTTTGATGTCATACTTGGGATGGATTGGTTGCATCCATAATATGCCTCTATTAATTGTAGAACCTGTAGGGTCAAATTCTAATTCCATAAGGAACCTGTCCTTGAGTGGGAGAGTCATGATGTAGTGGTCAAGGGTAGGTTCATCTCTGGCATTTAAGCTCGTAAGTTGACCTCTAAGGGGTGTCTCTATCATCTTGTGAGGGTTAGGGATGTGGAGTCCAAGGTCCTTCCTACAGAGTCGGTTCTGATTGTAAATGAGTTCCTTGATGTCTTTCCAAATAAACTTCCTAGTGTTCCTCACGAAAGGGAAATAGATTTTGGTATAGACCTCCTTCCCGATACTCAACCCATTTGTATTCCCCCTTATTGTATTGCCCCGGTGGAGTTAAAGAAGTTGAAGGATCAATTGACGGATTTTTTATAGAAGGGTTTCATTAGGCCTAGCCAATTACCGTAAGGTGTACCAATGTTGTTTGTATAGAAGAAGGATGGGTCCCTTAGAATGTGTATAGAATAGCGGCAACTCAATAAGGTCACAATAAAGAATAAGCATCCTCTTCCAAGGATCGATGCAATTGAATGACCAATTGCAAGGGGCTAGTCACTTCTCTAAGATTGATCTTCGGTCCGAGTATCATCAAGTGAAGGTGAAGGATTGCAATATTCCTAGGATGGCCTACTGAACTAGGTATGGGCATTATGAATTTGCTGTGATGTCTTTTGGGTTGACCAATGCACGGGCTATCTTCATGGATCTTATGAATAAGGTCATTAAACCCTACATTGATTTATTTGTTGTGGTCTTCATTGGTGATATTTTGATCTATTCACATAGTGAGGAGGAGCATATGGGTCATTTGAGGGTAGTGCTACAAATATTGAGGGAAGAGAAGTTGTATGCCAAGTATGAAAAATGTGAATTTTGGTTAAAAGAGGTTGCCTTTCTAGGTCATGTGGTGTTGAGGGATGGTATTAAGGTGGATCCTAAAAAGATGGATGTGATTAGGAATTGGCCTAGACCATTGACCCTGTCGAATATTAGGAACTTCTTGGGCTTAGTGGGTTATTACCTGAGGTTTGTGAATGGGTTCTCTTCTATTGCTTCTCCTATGACCAAGTTAACTCAAAAGAAAGCCAAATTTGTGTGGACCGATGAGTGTGAAAAGTGTTCCCAAACATTTAAAGATAAACTTGTGTTTGCTCCTATACTATCAATACCAAAAGGACTAGAAGGATTTGTTGTGTATTGTGATGCTACAAGGTTTGGTTTGGGTTGTGTGTTGATGCAAAATTGTAAGGTGATAGCCTTAGCTTCTAGACAACTCAAAGTACATAAGAGGAATTATCCTACTCATGATCGTGAATTATCCATCGTGGTCTTTTCTTTGAAAATTTGGCGTCATTATTTATATCGGGTGCATGTTGATGTGTTCACCAACCATAAGATTCTCCAATACGTTTACACTAAAAAAGACCTCAACTTGAGACAAAGAAGGTGGATAAGGTTCTTTGGAATGCCCTATAATTATAATTTTCATATATCTCAAAATCCATGCGTGATTTCGAAAATCCGATTTCATATTCCTGATCGGGGGTAAAATTGAGTGGGGAATAGGTATAACCCAAATTTTAGAATACCAGTATCGAAAATAATTTTTGCTTATTTTATGATTTCCAGTGGCTGTTCGCGCCTAGGGCGCGACGTGCCTGGGGTGTGTCACTTTGTAATTTCATCTCCGCGTCTACTCCGCATCGCACCTATGACACAGACCAGTGCATTTTGTGTCCTGTTTTTCCAACTTAGTACAAGGGCATTGGGGTCATAACCCAATGCTCATTTAAATGTGAAGTCTCCCATACTTAGCCATTTTTCAACTCTATAGGTCACAAAACCCTCTCTAAAACCACTTCAAGACTCTATCAAATCTCTCATTCAATTCCAAGAATTTCAAGCTAAATTTTGGAACTCAAGAACACATCTCAAGCTTCAAGTCTCCTTCAAGTTCATCTCAAGCGATTCAAGGTTTAAGGTATGTGGGGCTTCATCTATGGTTCTTTTGACCAATGGAGCCCAACCTTCTCTTTTTGTGGAAATTGCATGATTTCAAGTTGTATTACCTATGTGTATCTCTTATTATGAATTTTGAACATAAACTATGTTGGAGTTTTATTAAGTATTGATTGATTATGCGTGAATATCTATTTCAAGTTTATTTCATGAATTTATTTTGTTTATTGACTCTATGCATGATTTGACCCATGAAAGCATGAATTGTTATGAGCTTTTGTGATGAATTCCAAGATACCCTAAATGAGGGTTTTACTACAATATTGGTGGGTTGATTTGCATTGAGTTTACTCTTCTTGTTTCACTCTTGAATTGCATGATTTCGAACAAGTATCTTGAACCTACCATGTCTTTGATAAAATTACATGACAAGAATTCTCAAGTGTTGATGAACTATTACATGTCTACAAGTTAAGTGACTTCATGATGATTAAGGGATTTCAAGTATGTATTGAATTCATGAAAAGTATCTATGATTTTACAAGTATCAAGTTAAGCCCTATTTCAAGATTTTTACCTCTTGTGAGCCATTCATGTTAAAACAAGGAATCGTGTATGATTAGTATCTACTCTCATGTTCAAGTTAAGCTCACCAGAAGAGGTCAAGCATGTTAAAAAGCTACTCATGTCAAGCTATGATGTCTCTTACAAGTTATTCATGTTATGTTTAAAGTATGATTATTTCAACTTTTCTATGGGATTAGACTTAGCATTGATTAAGGCTTAAGATGGGGGCTTGACACAAGGGGTCCTTATATAAAGTCTTTAGTCTCTAAACTATGTGCCAACATAGGATGATATATTTTTCTCTTGCTATATTAGTGGATCCATCTAGTTCATGTTATCATGTTTGGTTTACCTTGGCAAGTAGACCACACTTCTCTAGGGGTGTCATGCCCGGTCACCTAAACTGAAGGGGTGTCATGCCTTGGAGTCCAAGTTGTAGCTACTTGGTCTATGTCGGTTAAGGTCTCTTTCCACATATATATGATATATTATGCAAGTTGAATGTCTTATAATCATTGGTTATGCATGTCATATTGAGATTATATAATCATTGATTATGATTATGCATTTTGATTATATTGGCTTATGTCTGTTGCATTGCACACCACATACTTAGTACATTCAAACGTTCTAACGTATACTCTATGCTTACGTGATATTACCATGTAGGGACGAGAGCTCTTTTTGATCATCTCCCTCCACGTGGCTAGTTCAATTCTCCAAGAAAGCTTTTGGTGAATCCTCAATTCCGAGGACAATATCTACTTTATTTCATGCTATGATGAGACTTGTTCCTTATGTTTGATGCTTATTACTATAAGGGTGAGCTCGGGAAGTAGCTTAGCCCCTGCTCCATTCTAAGTAGAGGTGTTGTTGGATACTAAGTTTGTATATGCTTTCAAGCTTGACTCTTCTTATGTTTCTATGTGTATGAAGGATTTCCTTTAGTCCTACTTCCCTTTTTATACTTGATTCTTGTTGATGTGTATTTTACTTCTGCAACCATGGCATGTTAAAATCAAGAGGCTCGTTTGGGTTGCCTTCGGACTTCTCATTCGCCTTATCATGTCTAGTCCCTAGGCTTCGGTCGTGACAACTTTCTACGAAAGATCCTTAAGACTAGTAAAGTGATTTACTAGTCATTATCGGGGTCTCGTATTCATATTTTAAAATCTTATACTTCACTTCTACGAATCTAATTTACAAGTCGTATACTGATTTACAACTTGTACTTTAGACTTCTGGGCTTCAATTGCTTCAACTCATCCCTCTCTGGAAATCTTTATGATACCTATCAATACGACTCGTAGAATGCCATATGACTCGTATAGAGGTTCATGGTCTTGAATTTCACATCTCAAACTTCACTAGAATTTGTCACAAAACTACCTCTATGACCCCGTAGACTGTTCTATGACTCGTAGAGGGTCTCGTAAATCTCTGAAAACCAAAAAACTCTGCAATTTTTTCCCAAAGTCATGCTAACCTACGTTCCTGTAAAATTAAACACAATAACACATAAAAACCACCAATATCATATTAAGAACATACAAAATCCTAAGTTTTAAGCATCAAATGTGCTGTATTTTGATAGCACATCAAAACCCTCAACTTAAGATTGTTGCTTATCCTCAAGAAACAACTCAATCTATATAGACAATAGACCAACATACAGAACCTCAACCCAATGGCATATATCACATACAATTCAACTCAGATACCCACGCCAACTTTTCAGAACAGGATCAGGTAGCTATTTAGCAAACCGAAGCATATTGGTGCATATGACAACATAATTATGACAAGCAAGGGAATATCAATAGTTCACAATCACTGAACAAGTCAAATGCTAACAATGCAATGCAAGTACCCTCATAGAAACAAGTCCCATTTTTGACAATCACTGATGATTTCATATTTAGCTTTAGGACTGTGTTAAAACACTCACTCTTACAAAAGATATTCATGCATGATGACTAATATCATAGGCTTGCCCCTATATTCATGACTCAGACTTTCAACTAACTGGACTAGGATCACTTTAGGACTTTCTAGGCTTGTAATATAGGCTCATGGGGCTTTGGTATGATATTTTGGAAAATTAGTGACTAAGGCCATCCTTGAACTACGTTGTTTCATCACTTTTACCTTACCAACTCCAATATTTTCACTTTATTCTCCATTTTTCCACATTCAAGATTTTTTGGTTGTTTTCTTCTTATCTTTCAACTTTTACCTCATTTTTACGCTTTTTTTTGCCTTTTAACAACATCATTACCCCAATACCTCAAAGGCTCCCGCCCATTGCGAGGTAAGGGGGGTCGGATGTACGCAGCCTGAGTCCTATGTTTAAAAACATAGGGCAACTATTTTCGGATGACCCATTAAAGTTCCATTGACTAGCTACTACTTCACAACTGAAAGAAGTGCAGACAGTTAAAAGAGCCATTTTTCTTTATTCCATCATACCCCAAAGCCAAAAAATAGTGAATCTTTAGCTCTATCCGAGATTGATAGAAATTTCTTTTGGCCTTTTAATCTCAATATATAATATCTTTTCTTTTTCTTGTATTTGGTACATGATTTGTTTTCTTTTTCTCCTATTCTCAACTCACCACCTTATTTTTGTGATTTTACCCCTACACTGGCCACCCTCAACTTAAGCTTTTAGACTATGGTGAAGTACCCAATATCTATTTCCTGAACCAGGGCCACTTTTGGTAGCCACCCTTAACTTAGGCTTTTTGCCTCAGTCAAGGTTCATAACGCTCAAGGACAGACTAGGTCCAATTTCAAGGTTTCTCACTAGATAAGGCTAGGCTAATTAGGTGTTTTGAAAGGATTAGTATATGAAAGGCTCAAATATTTGGAACAAGGGATAAAACTTTATTTGGTTGGTCATTTTAGTCTAAAGTGGACTAATTAAAGAACAAAGGTCTAAGATCCCTTCTTAATCCATTTAATCTACAATCTAACTTAGAGTAATAGGGCAAGTTCTGAATTAGCACAAAATGCATGAATCTAGCAAAATAAGCTCACACTCATATGGCATTGCACATATTATCAACAACAAACTCACATATGATGCTTCGTATCTCAAATTATAGACACCTAAACGTGCATGGTTGCCATCTAACTACTAATCAAAATTTTTTGGTGGGTACCAATTTCCAAAAAATAACATAAAAATATGCTATATGCCATAAGTTTTAGTACTATATGCTCAAATATTATCTAAACATACTAAACGTGCCGGTTCAACAGAAATTAAATATCCACGAGAAAAAAGAACACAAAGAAGAAAACTTTGGGACCAAAAGTTGGGGTAGTTATGGACCGTAAGCTACTCAGACTTCACTAAGGCCCATAACTATCCATACCCCATCGAAAAAGATGTGCATTATCCCCAATGCAAAAAATCAAGCAAAACCAGACTATATAAGGATAAAAAACATACCCGGGTGCCCATGCGCTTGACTCAGGCTGAGTTTGGCCCTCCCCCTCCTGCAGAGTAATCTCCTCAGCTGTGGTACTCTCTCTGGAGGGGCCAATACCCTTTGACCTATCATGCTCACCAGCTAGCCTCATCTCTTGCTTATGCCTCAATGTCCTCACGACCAGCTCAAGATCCTCCTCTTCATCCTCCGAGATGTTTGCACGTACATTTCTCTCCTCAAGATCATAACTCTCTATGAGGGGTATCTTCTCGTGGGAAGTCTATGCAGGCTCTGCGGAGGCAAATTAATTAAATAACGGCTCCGGAGGTGTCAATTCTGGTAGTGTAACTGACATCGAAAGTGATGATGTCATGTCATCCCTAAGCTTCTCAATCTCTACCTAGACATCTAACAAATCTGAAGGCTGGGCCTCGGCTAACCTCTTTTGAACTTGCACCTCAAAGGTATCGATGCGAGCATTCACTGCAGAAACATGCTCTTGAATAGTAGAAATTGTGAATGCCCAGGTGCGCTTCTCTGAGTCTGCAATAGCCTACTAGAAACATGGACCAAGCTGCTGAATAAGCTGAGATAGTTGGGCCTCAGCACATGATAACTGTTGCACTACGGCCTTAAAAGAAGTGGCGGACACATATACCATGCCCACTGTAGAAGGCTGTGAAGTAGTGACTCTAGTACCGGTGCAAATATAGTAGGACCTCTCTCAACATCAACTGCCTCAGGATACTGGGTCTCTCATCAGTAGTAAAAGCAATAGTAGTAGTGGTGGAAGTCTCCGAACCCTCAGGTGGTGGCTCAAAAATGAACTGGTAGAGATGGAGGTTGTGCCCGTCGAAGTGCCACTGGGTTCTCATCAGCCTTTATCAGGCTGGGCTCCAAAGCATGTTATGGCTTAACTAACTGGTCTAGCTAGTGAAAAATCTCCACCCTAGACTCAAGACAGAGCATGTAGATCAAAATTGGTAGTAGGATGGATATTTCCCTCTTCAGCACTAACTCGTGTATTCTACTCGGCAATGAGTTGGGCCCAATCAATTTCATAGCCAGCCGATATGCTGGTAACCAATACCGCATACTCTGGAATAAGTGTGTTATCCACTAAGGTTGGCTGAATGCGTGATCTAACCACAACCCACCAAAATTTGGCAGGAAAATAGAGTGAAGCATTGACGATCAGCTTTGTGTAGGTGGTGACCTAAGCAGGCTCTGGACCCTTCTCTACAATATAACTGGCTACCTATCTCAAAATTGAGGTTTGATGTACTGGATCCTTCATAATCAATGAGTTCCTGACGCTACTCCAACTTGTGGTCGAACTCTGCTATAGATCTAGGTTCATAATATTCGGGACCAAAAATCATACGACGGATCATCTCCTCAGAAATGTCAACCTTCTGACCTCTCGACTATATCTTTGTCAATCTAGCCTGTGTGAGAGGCCTCTTCCACTTGGGAAGGCTGCGTTGAATCATGGATGCATAAGATGTGTAAAACTCCTGTGCAAGAATTAGGGAACATAGTCCACGTGACTCCATCAGCAATGTGAGCCCATAACGTATCATCATGTCCTTCAGACTTGGGACACGATTCAATCCACCATCTATGACCCTGGGCTCCTCATATATAGAATGGGCAGGCTTGCCCTGCGCTTTGGGATGCATACCCTACAAGAATATAGCTTCCATACACTCGATGCACCACTAGTGAGTACTAGCATCTGGTGCTGATGAAAAAGATGGTGCAACGGAGGACTCGACATCTCTTCTGTCCTCGGAGCCCTTCTCAGAACTGGACTCCTCTCTAGATCTAGTCATCTGGGGCATGATACTCCCATATCCTTACTACCTTCCTCTTCAGACTGGGAAGGACTATCAGCCTGAGCTTGAGTATGTGCGAATCTAGCTGCTGCTGCTCTGGTATGTGATACCTCAACCTCAGGGTCTGATGAGACATCGTGGATCTCTAGTGACCTACTCGGCTGAGGGGTCCGCTCATCATTAGTAGGCTTATCAATGAGCTTTCTCCTAAAGGCCTCGACCTTTGAGTGATTTTCTTTTAGCGCCATAGTATCTGAAACATAAATGTAAACACGCCACAGTTAGCCCCAATAATCAAGAAATGAAATGCAAAAAGTAATCTGAACCAGTTGTAGAAGGGTTCTAGGAAATCCTCTTTATGAGTCGTAGTGAGCATTATGAGTCGTAAAGTGCTCTCATAGACCAGTGCTTTAGAACAATTTTGGACACTGGAATAGTTTACAAAACCTAGGTACGATTCATAAAGTGGTTTACGTGTTGTAGATTGGGGTCGTATAGAATTCCGTAGAGTAATTAAAAACAGGAAATGTTCTACTAGAATTATCTACAAGTAGTAAAGCAATCTACGACTCGTAGAATGTTTCTTCTGATGAATACCCCGATCATCAAGTTATAGAATTTACCCGAGGGGCAATTACAACTTGTAGATTCATCTACGAGTCGTAAAAGACTCTCGTGAACAAGAAATATCAGATACCTGATTTTTCTAAGTCCATCACACGGGCCTTAAAAATATATTCAACCCTTAATCAACAACATCGAAGCAAGAATAAAAGTACCCAATCATGATGAGCACATAATAACCAATACCCCATGACAATTTCACAAATATTCACCCCATCAAAAAATGAATAATTCATATTTGACTCACACAACATCACATGCTCATGCCAATACCCACCAACTCACAATTATAAATCAAGCAATATCAACTAATCAAGCATAGATGATGATTCAATAGGCATAACATTTAGCAATCAATCATATCAAAACATTCAATTCGAACTCAAACATTCAATTTCAATTAAAGGGAACCCTAATTTTACAGTCACCATTCAAATTCAACAAACAATTCATGCTTAGACATCAAACCCATCACAATCATCACATCAAGCAATTAAGAACAATATAAATTTTGAGATTAAAACTAAACCAAGAAACTTACTAAGAATAGTGATAAACTTAAAGAATAAAGAGAATGTGAAAGATGAAAAACCCTAGTTGCCAAAACATCACGCCCAAAAATGGGTTTGATTTTCCATAAATTGATTGAAAAATAGAGAGAAAGCAAAAATTTGGGAATTTTTTGTCAATTAGGTCAAAAGTCGGGTCAAAATAATTTGATTCCTTTTTTATACCTTTATCGGGTCAACGGTTTAAATTACTGGGCTTGGGTCTACGAAACCTCGACTACGAGTCATAGATGGATCTACGACACATAAATCCTGGTCTTGTAGACCTATTAACATTTATAAAAATTTTAGAAACTTACCTGAGTTCCCCGAACCCCATTCACGACTCGTAGTTTCATCTATGAGTCATAAAGTTGGTCGTGGGTTGAGTGCACACTGTTCATGCTCACTGGAATTCTATACAAGATGAGGCTACGAATCGTAAAGTACAATATGACCCATATGTACAGTCGTAGAAACTGAATTTGATGCTTTTCTCAGCCAATTTGCTGACTTAGTCCTGTGCCTACATACTCTTCATGAAATACACAATTACCAAAAATGCAACCAACCCGTTATAAAAAAATAGGAATAAAAAAAACAAAACAACTAACTATGAATTTAAAAATTATAAAGATGAACATATAACTATGCTATAACAACAAAAACCTTGGGTTGTCTTGAAACTACCTCAAAAAATGCTTGAAAATGTGCCTCGAAAGTTTCTGGAATCGTTATTTCCATATATCTCAAAACCCATGCGTGATATCGAAAATTCAACTTCTTATTCTTGTTCAGAGGGCAAAGTTGAGCAGGAAATGGGTCTAGCCCTGATTTAAGAGCAACAGTAGTAAAATTTAAAAATCATAAAAATGCAATTTCTAGAGAGCTAGCGCGCCCCTAGTGCGACCCGCTAAGGGCGTACTCAGTTCATTTTTTGTTGTGCAATTTTATTGTTTAGTACAAGACTTTTGGGTCTTGGGCCTAAGCCTTCCCATGCATGAAAATACCTATACATAGCCATATTTCACCTTCATAACATACAAGACATTCCCGAATACACTCTCAAACAATTAGACAAATATTCCTCTCAAAATTGAAGTGTCCAAATCTCTTATGGATCTCAAGGAATTCATCCAAGCTTCAAGTATCCATTCAAATCTTCTTGAAGGAATTCTCCAAAGTCAAGGTATGTGGGTTTCATTCATGGGTTCCTTTCACCCATGAAGCCCAAGCTTCCTTTCTGGCTAAATTGCATGATTTCAAATTGATTTACATATGAGTATAACTTATTATAAATTATACAATGAACTATATTGGGATTTCATGAAATTGTGACTTTTAAGAATGTTTTGAGCTATGAATCTAAGTTCTAATGAGGGATTTAATGAAGGGTTTTGATGTATATTGCTTGAGAGTGTTATCGAGTATTGTTGGATGGTTTTACATTGAATTTTCTGGTATGATTTAATCCCTAAATTGCATGGTCTTACACTAGCACTACACACCCACCAAGTGTTTGATTAAATGTCCTGGTATGATTTCTTGAGGAATTGAAGTCCAATGTATTTTTATGAGTTGAATGACTTTATAATGATGAAAGAAATGTATGTATATGATATTCACCTATATAGTGTTGGGAATTGACTATGCCCCACTCAGGGGGTTCTGAGCCTGGGTAACCATGTCGAGGAGTTTGTACCTTGATAACCGGGTTGAGGGGTTGGTACCTCAACCACCATGGGTGTTAGGCTGAGATGATCCACCAACCAATTGAGGGGTCAGTACCTCAATAGACTATTAATTCAATGATGATGGTCTCTTCTTGCATATGTATTATGTTCTATATGTAAGCATGATTTACTTCAAGCATCTTCATTCATGCCATATTGTTATATGCAACTCGTTCCTTATTCTTATGCATTTTGATTATGTTGCTTATCTCTTGTTGATTGCATCCTACATACATAGTATTTTCAAATGTACTAGCACATACTCTACACCTACATGATGTCACCATGTGGGAACCGGAGCCCCATTTGAGCATTTTCCTCCACGTGGATAGTATGACTTCTTCCAAGCTAGTTGGTGAGTCCACTATTCCAGGGACAATGTCTATAATCTAATGCTTTGTACTGTCTATTTTTCCTTTATGTATATATTTGACTACGAGTGTGAGCCCGATTGCTTGTCTTGGCCCCCGCTCCTATCTATATTTTAATGGTGTTGTTGGATATGTTATGTATAGAGCCTTGACTCTTTTGTTTTGATTTTTCTGTTATGAAAGTTTCCCTTTATCCCTTGCCCTTATTTCTAATCTAATTATGTTGTTTAATTGGTTCCGCGATCAATGATGTCTAATGATATGTTAAGAGGCTTCTTTGTGTCCTTCGAGTTCCCATTCGCCATGTCATGGCTAGGCACTAGGCTTGAGTCATAAGAAACTTGGTATCAGAGCACTATGTTGTTAATAGTCCTCGGCATCCAACATATCGCGTCGATTAGAATCCTATTCATGGTTGTGTTGTGCACCACAATTATGAGTAGGAGACCCCATATCTTGATCTATGTTGTGCTATAGAAGTAAGGTGAGTTTTCCCTCTAAAGAATGTTCTTTGTCATGTTTAGATCACAACTAACATAGGAGCAAGGACAACCCACACTACCAAGGAACAACCAGCTCATGGTGAGCTCCGGGATGCTCTCACTTTGCTAGCTCAAGCTATGGCCAATCAAGTCAATCAAGGGGCCCAAGCCCCTCATGCTCCTTCCCTGGGATCTAGGGTGAGAGACTTCATGAGGATGAACCCACCGGAATTCTATGGGTATAAGGTAGATGAGGACCATCAAGAGTTCATTGATGAGGTCTATAAGGTATTGGCTATCATGGCTGTTAGATCAGAAGAGAAAGCAGAGTTGGCAGCCTACCAACTCAAAGGGGTAGCACAAATATGGTTTAATCAATGGAACAAGAAGAAGGGAATCAATAATATGGTGCTTTGGGAGGAATTCAAAGAAGCTTTTCTTAATCGGTTCTTGTCTCTTGAGCTTAGAGAGGCAAAGATGGTGGAATTTATGAATTTTAAAAAAGGTTCTATGAGTGCGAGGGAGTATACCCTCAAGTTCAATCAACTCTCTAAATATACTCTGCAATTAGTTGCCAACCCAAGGTCTAGAATGAAAAAGTTCATGATGAATGTATCTGATTTGGTGAGTGAGGAATGCTTGTCCACTATGTTGATTGGTGATATGGATTTGTCCCGTTTTATGACCTATGCCAAACAAATGGAGGAGGAAAAGTTGAGGAAGAGGTGGAGTAATGAGGCCAAGAGGTCCCGTTTTGAGGGAAAGTTCCAAAGTCAAAGGGGTGGACGGTTCTATCAAGGCCAAAGGTCTTCTCATGCTTCTAATAGGGGGTTTTCCAATAACTTCCCAAGGGCCCAAGGTAATGGTGGTGTGGTGCCGAATGCTATGTGTCCAACATGTGGAAGGGGTGATGGGGGCCCATGTTTGAAATACAATACATGTTATAGATGTGAGGAAGTGGGTCACAAAAAGATTGATTGTCCTCATAACCAGAACAAGGTAAGGAGGTTCGTCCGTAAGGTGCAAATGCGGTTCCTTTGGGGAGAGGTGGTTAACAAGGTGTTTCCCGAAGGCACAATCAGTTCTATGCACTCCAAGGGAGGTAAGGGGTCGAGGAGGTTCCCTATGTCATCACCAATATGTTAAATATCTTTGATTTTGATGTGTATGCATTGATTGATCCAGGTGCCATCTTTCTTTAGTTACCCCTTTTGTTTCCAAGAAGTTCCATGTTGAGCTTGAATTGTTGTGTGAGTCTTATAAGGTGTCTACTCCTAGTGGTGCATCTATTGTTGCTAAAAAGGTTTTTAAAATTGTCCCATTTGCATTTTGCATAAGTTATTGCCTTATGATCTTGATGAGTTGGAAATGGTAGATTTTGATATCATACTCGGGATGGATTAGTTGAATGCATAATATGCCTTTATTGATTGTAGAACCTATAGGATCAAGTTCCAATTCCCAAATGAGCTCGTCCTTGAGTGGGAGAGTCATGATATGTTGGTCAAGGGTAGGTTTATCTCTTGCATTAAAGCCCTTAAGTTGATCTTTAAGGGGTGTCTCTATCACCTTGTGAGGGTAAGGGATTTGGAGTCTAAGGCCTTTCCTTTAGAGTTGGTTCCGACTGTAAATGAGTTCCTTGATGTCTTTCTAAATGACCTTTCCATTGTTCCTCCCCAAAGAGAAATAGATTTTGGTATAGACCTCCTCCCCGATACTCAACCCATTTCTATTCCCCCTTATTGTATGGCCCCGACAGAGTTAAAGGAGTTGAAGGAGAAATTGAGGGATTTGTTGGAGAAGGGTTTCATTGGGCGTAGCCAATCACCTTGGGGTGTGGGACCATCCACTTTGACTCATTTTTAGGTGTTGTTTGTGAAGAAGATAGATGGGTCTCTTAGAATGTGTATAGACTATCAGAAACTCAGTTGGGTCACCATAAAGAATAAGTATCCTCTTCTAAGGATTGATGATTTGTTTGACCAATTGCAAGACGCTAGTCACTTCTCTAAGATTGATCTTTGGTCCGGGTGTCATCAAGTGAAGATGAGGGAGTGTGATATTTCAAAGACAGCCTTCCAGACTAGGTATGGGCATTATGAGTTTGTTGTGATGTCCTTTGGGTAGACCAATGTATTGACCATCTTCATGGATCTTATGAATAGGGTCTTCAAACCCTAGCTTGATTTATTTGTTTTGGTCTTTATTGATGATATTTTGATCTATTCACATAGTGCAGGAACATGTGGGTCATTTAAGGGTAGTACTTCAAAGATTGAGGGAAGAGAAGTTGTATGCTAAATATGAGAAGTGTGAATTTTGGTTGAAAGAGGTTGCCTTTCTAGG
>JAABOM020042210.1:0-16423 GCA_011800125.2 Solanum clarkiae
TAATAAATAATCTAGAATTTTCAATTTTAGATTAGCTATTTAACCTTTCTTATATCATGTTAGTTAAAATATTTTCATCCTTATATATATAAAAGCTCTATTTATATGATATATGCATATATGCTTAGGTACATAACGTACACAAAAAAAATAATTTAAAATAAGAAAACTACCTAAAATCCTAAAAACTATCCTTAACTACCCCATTCTCCCAACAACACAATTTTCACTTTTCTCATTTGCACACACACACACACACATTTTTTTTAAAAAAAAATTAATACAACACAACACACACATTGTATTTTTAAAAAAAATAAAATAAAAAAGAATAATTTTTTAATATAACACAAATATCTCAACTCTCCTTTTTTTTTTTCAACTCCCACACCACACTGCCACTATAACACAACTTCCATACCTATTCTTTATATATAGAAAAAGATTATAATAGAGGAGAGTTTTTCATTATAAGTTCAAAAATTTCAAAAAAACAGAGCATTTTTCAGTGAAAAGAAAAACGAAGAAGAAGAAATATTTTTGGAATTAAGTTTGGTTCTTGTTTGAGGTTTTCGATTTTCTCCTTTCGCTAGTTCGTCACACAGGTTCTTGCTCGATTCTTGTCTATTTATTCTCTCTAACTCTTAGTGTCAATTAGTGCACAAAGTTATTCAGACGATTTCTTATATTATTTTGTATATCAAGTCGATTATTACGTGAAATCCATTCCTCATTGTATTTGGTATGTTCCTGAATATCATTGATGTATTTTCTTGTCAGTTTGATCATTGATATAGATATAATACATATGGAAAGAAGCATATATTGTGTATGAATGAAAAGCCATGGATGAATGTCACTAATTTTAAATGCCAACAAGTATTGCCAAAGGAATGCATGAAATGTTTTCCGCCATATCTTCAAGTTAAGTAGTTGTCTATGTTGTCCTCTAAGTAGTGCTAGAGGTTACTTCTCCATGGCCTCCAATACCAAATCTAGGCTAATCAATGCCATCTCACCTAACTCAAACCATCCTACCGAGGATCTACATCTTCTACCATACAAAGCTTCAAACTGTGCCATACCAATGCTGGCATGTAAGCTATTATTGTAAACAAACTCAATAAGTGGTAGATGATCATCCTAATTACCCCTAAATTCTAACACAGAAGCCCTCAACATGCCAACCAAGGTTTGAAGTCCTCTCGACTTGTCCATCGGTTTGAGGAGGAAAGCGATACTTAACTTCACCTTAGTGCCAAGTTCTTTTTGAAACAATCTCCAAAAATGAGAGGTAAATTGGGTACCACAATCCGATATGACAAACCTAGGCACACCATACAACCTCACCAACTCTTAGATATATACCCTTGCATAATTTTCTACATTGAAGGTAGTCTTGATCGGTAGGAAATAAGTTGATTTAGTCTCTGATCAACAATAAACCAAATTGAATCAAATTGCCTTCGAGTCCGGGGCAACTGAATAACAACATCCATACTCATATCTTTCCATTTTCAAGTTGGAATCTCGATATCTTGAGCCAAACTACCAGGCCTTTGATCTTTACCTTCACTTACTGACAATTAGGACATCCGGATACAAACTTGGCCATAATTTCTTCATACCATGCCACCAATATACCTCCTTAAATCATGATATGTTTTGGTAGATCCTAGATAAATAGAGTAATGAAAGTTATGGGCTTCACTAATGATCATCTCCCTAAGACCAACAACATCCGAAACACATAACCGATCTTGATACTAATGCACATCATCTCCCTGTTAGGAGAAAACCTCAATCTTCTTTCGGCAACCAACTTCTTAACTCAACCAATGATGGGTCCAAATCTTGCTCATCCTGGAAATCAACAACCACAGAAGATTCAGACCATCTGAACATGAATATAACCCTCATTAGAGTCAGCCAATCAAACACCCAACCTAGCCAAACGGTGAACATCTTTTACCAACTCCTTCTTTCCTTCATGAACATGAGCCACACTCCCTGTAGATAGTCTACTAAGAGCGTTAACTACAATATTTCCCTTATCGGCATGATATTAAACACTCATATCATAGTCCTTAAGGAGTTCCAACCACCTTCTTTGCCTCAAGTTGAGATCTCTTTGGGTGAACACATATTGCAAACTCTTGTGATCGGTGAAAACATCAGCATGTACTCCATACAAATAGTATCTCCAAATCATCAAAGCAAACCCCACAACCACTAACTCAAGATCATGTGTCTGGTAATTATGCTCATGCACCTTCAATTGCATTTATGCATAAGCTATCACCTTACCATATTGCATTAAGCAGAAAACGTAATTCAATTCGAGAAATATCACAATACACCACAAACCCATCAAAGCCATCTAGTAGAGTCAAAATAGGAGCTGAGGTAAACTGATCTTTCAAAGTTTGAAAAATCTTCTCATATTCATCTGACCATACAAATATGGACTTCTTTTGAGTCAATTTAGTCAATAGGAATGAAATAGATGAGAAACTTTCAACAAGTCTCCTATAATAATGAGCCAATCCAAGAAAACTTTGAATATCCGAAGGATTCAATGGCCTGGACCAATCCTTCACGGCTCGGTCTTCTTCGAGTCAACCTTAATACCATCACTGGATAGCACATGACCAGGAAAAGCTACCTCACCCAAACTAAAACTCACATTCACTAAATTTAGTATATAATTGCTTATCCCTCAAAGTTTGAAGAACCAACGTCAAATAATCCATATGCTCTCACTCACTTCGGGAGTAAATAAGGATATTATCAATGAAGACAACCAAAAAACTGTCAAAAAATGACTTAAACACCTGATTCATAAAGTCCATAAACACTGCTAGAGCATTCGTCAAACCAAATGACATCACTACAAATTCAAAGTGTCCATATCTAGTTCGGAAAGCCATTTTGGGAATGTCACAATCCCAGACCTTCAATTGATAGTAACCAAAACAGAGGTCAATGTTTGAGAAATAGGTGGCCCTTTGAAATTGATCAAACTATCATTGATCCTTAACAGTGGGTATTTATACTTGATATTTACCTTATTCAGGTTCCTATAATCAATGCACATCCGAAGAAACCTATCTTTTCTTTTTTTTACAAATAATACCAAAGCACCCCATTGTTATATACTTGGTCTAATAAAGCCTTTCTCTAATAAGTCCTTTAACTCATCTTTCAACTCCATCAGCTTTGTCAGTGTCATACAATATTAGATAGGTTAAGTATCTTGGAGGGGATCAATGCCAAAGTCTACTTTCCTCTCAAGAGTAATAATGGGCAAATCTTCAAGAAGCACATCCGAAAACTCATTGACCACCGGAATTAATTCAAGAGTAGGTGACTCAGGCTCCATATCTTTAACCCTTACAATATGATATATACACCCCTTAGAAATCATATTTTGGGCCTTTAAGTAGGAAATAAACCAACCTTTAATAGCGGAGTCATTATCCTGACATTCAAGAGGAGTTCATCCAGAAATTAGAATTTGACTTTCCAGATTCTACAATCTATAGAAGCATACAATGCAAGCAGCCAATCTATCCAGAGAATAATATCAAAATCAAATCTCTCAAGTTACACAAGATCACATGGAAGGACTTTATGCAAAAAAAAGATAGGACAACCTTGATAAACCCTTTGGGCAACAATAGACTCACCCATTGGAGTATAAACCGAAAAGGGCTCCTTCAAGATCTCATAGCTCAAACCAAACTTAATCGCTTAAAGAGGAGTCACAAAAGATATATTTGCTCTCGGATCAAGCAAAGCATAATCATTAGAATCAAAGGATTTTAACATACCAGTCACAACATCTGGAGCCTTCTCTACTTCCTGACGAGTTTGCAAAGCACAAGACCTGCTGTTACTAAGGGCACTACCTTGTGGAGCTCTTTGCTGGCCTTGAACACCTTGGGCTGCTTGACCCTAACCCTTCTAGGTAGCTTTAGGACAATCAACAATCTTGTGGTTCCTATCACCACACTCGAAAAAAGCACCTAAGCTCCTAAAGCATACACCCGAGTGATTCTTCCCACAAGCAATACACATAGGGGAATTGGAAAATATCCAACATGTGCCTTCGAAGGGGGCACTCTAGCATTGACAACCCTTACATTAGAACCTTGGCCCTATTGGAAGCAACCATAACCACCACCCTTAGAGTTAAAGAACCCACCATCATAATGGGCTCCCTTAGAATCATTCACCATTTTCTCCTTGAGCCTTTCCCTTTTAATCTATTCAACATATGTCACGAGCCTAGAGATGTCCATATCTCGAATAAGCATAGTCGTACAACATTATTTCAAAAATAAATCATAGATTGTAGAAATAACCTTGTTCATTCTTGCATGGGGATCAACCACTAGCATAGAAACATACTTGGAGAGCTTTGTGAACTTGAGGGCATAGTCCCTCACACTTATACCATCTTGTTTAAGGTTGATAAATTCTGTCATCTTAGCCTCCCTAAGTTCAAGAGAGAAGATATAATCCAGAAAGTCAAATTTAAAGTCTTCACAGTTAACCCCATTAACACATACCCTCTACATCAACTACTGGGTGTACAACACTCAAGCCACATCCTTCAATTGATAAGCAGCTTGCTCAGCCTTCTCCTCTTAATCCACCCCTATAATAGTCAACACATTAGAGTGTTTATCAATAAAGTCTTGAGAATCCTCATCAGGCTTTGATCCATAAAACATCGGAGGATTAATTTGGGTACTAATAGCCAGAGTGGGAGCACGAGGAGAAGATTAGCCTATCTAGCCTGGGTGGTCACTACTTGGGCAAGCATGGCGGTACTAGTATGAAAATCACTATAAGTGACCAGCTCTCCTATAGGCTCTTGAGAAACTTGGTCCTCATTAATTGGGTTCTGCCTTGGTAAATAAGCTCATCATGGAGGCATCTTTTGTAATGTAGCAAGGATATCATCAGGGTTAGGAAGCTTAACACACGTTCCAAAGCACGACATAAGACACGAAGAAATGAGATAATTCATAGAATACCATCACAACCTCCCACTCATAGGCATGATGGACTCCACACACATGAATAGGACTCTACTGGATGCAGCATGTTGGACTCCAAGAATCATTCATAAACCTAGTGCTCTAATACCAAGCTTTTCACGAACCCAACCTAGGTTTTAGGCGTGACAGGGCGAATAGGAACCTAAGAGTCCCCAAATAAGCCTCAAAGTATCCATAATAACATCGCCAGTTTGGAAGCACGTAATGAAGTAGTAATCAGATAGTTATAAGGGATGGGAAAGTAGGACTCACGCTATGCAAATATTATAGGGATAAGGATTAGCATGATCCACATAGCACACAACACATAAGACTAACGAGCGGGTAAGTATTCCTCATGCTATGGGGACAGAATGAGACTTAGACCTTTCTACATATCCATAATTCATCATAAACAAATCATCATAACATAAAAAAAAATCATAATATCCATATCCCGTAGGTAGCTATAACCATAATATCTAATTAGCAAAACATAACATATATTTGTACAAGGGTTTACATGTTGGCCAACAATACCTCTAAGTCATAGAATAGGAGGTGGGCCAACACATGTCCCGGGCTCACCCTCAAAGTAAATATAACATAAGCAGAAATAATATAATAGGTAGATGGATAATGTCTTGCCCTTGGATGATAGGACTCACCACAAAAACTTTCACAACTGAACTAGCCATCAAACAATGGATGAATGTTATCTCTGGTCCCTACATGGTTAGATCATATAGGTAAAAAACATGCACTAGTACATTTGGATGTACTAAATATGCAGGCATGCATTGCATATGAACTCATTAAACCTACATTCAATGTTAGATGGAAAGGGCACATATATAGAATCAATATGCAATGAAGCCCATGATGCATACAATGCCTTAATACTTCAACATAGAGGGGATGAGACCTCAACCGACATAAAAGAGCAAGCGAGCTATTACTTAGAATTCTGATGGCTTCTCCCCACTAAATAAGAGGTGATCTACTTGCCAAAGGTAGACCATACTTCTTTTTATAGGCCTCATATTTCAGATAAGTAACCTTCCTTACGGGCCTCCCATTTCATATAAGATTTTCATGTCATATCAACTCAAAGTTTTAAGCAAACCTTACGGGCCTCCGATTTTGGTAAGGGTTACCATAAACAGAAACCTATGGTGGCACATAGTTATGGGACTTGGGTATTGGACGCTTGGAGACAGCGCCCCTCCAGCAAGTCCACTTGTTGTTAAGTCATCATCCGACAACATTACATATACGTATACATGCTTTTAAAAGAGGCACAAGTCATTTTGAATTATTTCAATGCGTACTTGGACATAAAAGCCAAACATTCTTCATAACCGTTCATACTTGGGCAAAAAAAGCGAAATCATACTTCCAAACAAACCTTCATGTATAGGAATAGTCCATTCACATATATCAAAATGGTGTAAACACTCAGAGTTGCTCAAAGAGCCATATCATAGACATTTATGTGATCACATTCTTGTCATAACCAAACTTCATCAAAATCATATTTATAAACATAATTGGGTCATAACCTGCTTCATAATCTTCATAAAATCAATGCTCATATATGCAAATGTCATTTATGATGGTGAGAATAATATGGGTAATAGAGATTCAAACTTAAATCAACAATACGATATGAAATTCACGTAAATCCTTAAGTAAATTCACAGTCAAATCACAACTTAAATTACTCATGCTTAAATCAAACTTTAAAGGGACAATGCATATCCAAATCTTCATAATATTCATGCAATTCAACATATTAGGGCATAAATAACTTTAAAAAATAATTAAACATATCCCATATCTCAACTAAATAAAATAAACAATACTCTAAAAGACCCACATTTAAATTAAGTCCAATTTTATAAAATCAAGTGTAAAGGAGTTTGGGCTCTTCATGATTGAAATGGACCATGAATCAATCCCATATACCTTAGCTAACTATGATGAAATAAGAAGAAATTGGTGAGAAGTAGATCCTTCCTTAAGCTCTGAGGTAATCTCCAATGGGTCACTTGAGAGAAGTCTTTAGATGAAAGAATTTGAATAATTCTAGAAAGAATTTGAATAATTCTAAGTGTTGAATTGAATTTGAATGAGAATAGAAGAGTATAGGTACTTTTAGAGGTTTAGGACAAGTTAGAAAGTCATAAACAAACTTTAGGAATAGCCACAATTAAAAAAAAGTAATTAATGAAACAAATGTCAAATATTGTGAGGGTCTCACAAAGGGGCCATACGGACCATGTAGAGGTCACACAGATCGTGTAGCCATCCGTGAGGCTTCACTTAGAAAAATTCTCCACTAATAAAATTTTGAGATGGTGATTCCATACTTAGAAAATATTCACACCAATACCCTTACGAGCTACCTCAAGGCCTGTGTAGGGGTCACACGAACCATATAAGGTTCATGTGTAAAGTGCCTTAGGCAAAATATGGTTTTCAAGGCCAAGGATCCTCTTATGAGTCACCACATGGCCAGTGAAGTGTCACACAAATTGTGTGGGGTTCATGTGATGAATGCCTTGGTCTTGAACTCTAACTCGAGGCCAACACTCTACAAATAAGATGTAATGACTTGATTGGTCATTTTTGGCTTTTTCTATGAAAATTACTCTTTTACCCTTTTGTAAGTGGTTTTGGACTTATTTGAACTATTTGAATGGTTGGAACTGGAATCATAAGTTTTAAAAGTTGAAAATATGAGTTTTGATCTTTTTGAAAGCTTAAGTTGTTGAAAAAGGAAATTTTTGTGTCATTCTGAGTTTTGGAGGTTAGATCAGGATTCATCAATTCCATTAACTTCGAAATGTGAAAACTGAACTACAGAAAGTTATAGAACTAAATTTGGAGTTAAAGTGAGATTTTTAGGCCCAAAGTTGTGATTTTAGTCATTTTGGGAACCAAAGTTTGACTTCAAGTAGTTCCTATAGTTCTAGATGGTGAATCTAACGCTAAAAATGGTCTTGTCGTAATATTTGTAGTTTCCGAGTGTAGTTTTGATAATTTGAGTTTTAAACTAGTTTTATTGACTTGCATAGCTAAATGCATGATGAAGACCTCTAAATTGAATTCTGATGATTTCGTTGAGTTTGGATTGATGTTTCTTGTATGGATAGATATAAAGTTTGTGAAATTTCGAGTTCAAATAAGTTTCGAGGGTCCGTTTTGGGTTTTAGCAATTGCTGGTTTGGGGTATTTGGTGCAACCCATTTTTGTTCTCTACCTTGGAGGAAAAACCTCCGCCTTCATCGAGGTATGTTGCTATTTCTTCACCATTATCATGGACAATCGTCCACCTTCGTTGAATACATTTTTGCTGAATCAGTTTTAAAGACCTAAAGCCCCCATTTTCACTATATTTTCAATATTTCAAGCTTTGGGAGGTGATTTGTGAAGAGGGTTTGGGAGAAATCTTTTGTGTAGGTATTTCTAATATCGTTTTTATAATCTTCATGATTTTTATCTTGATTTTGACTTGATTTCATAATTTGGAATGTCCAAAATTGGAAATTTTTTGGTCTATGATCTTGAAACTTCAAATGAGAATTTTCTCCCACGAACTCCACTTTTCGTGTAGAATCGAATTACATAGACAATTTCCAGATTTGAGACTTTTGAATTTTAGCTCTAATTTTGACCATTTCGCCCCTAATCTTAAACCATTCCAATTTGGGTATCAAAGTGCTTCTTTTTTTGAGTAGTAACTATTGTTGATAGTGGTTGATCCAGTTGGAGGCTCAATTTGAGGATTTGAGTTGATTGAAAGCTTGCTCGAGCGTGGTTTCAGCATCGAGGTTGGTTCGGCTAACCTTTTGGGACTAGATTTGAGTTATTGACCTTGTGATGTTATAAATTTGAGATTTAGATGAATAATTGTGCAATTGAGTTGTTGTGTTGATATAATGATGGAAAATGATTTCGGTTGAGCCGAATTGTGATATTATCTTGATCCTATTGATGATTGGGTTGAATTATGAGGAATTGATGAGGACTTGAGATAGAATGTGACCAAATGAGTTTTGTGATACCAATTGGGATGAGTTAGGTTTCATAATATTGATATTCTTGCATACTTAGGGCGAGTTAGGTCCGATGTAGTTGACATTCTCAATTATTGATATAAGTATGATGATCTAAAACTTGATATTAATCGTTGGGTGCATATGATATGACTGAGTTTCATGCCTTAGTATTCGTATTGTGGTGCTATTTACATCTTATTATTGTATTATATCTAGATACTGCTGGTGGCGGCAGAGTCCACCTAGACATGTTATTGTTGTAATATATTTGTATACTGTTTAGTGGCGCTAGAGTCCGCACAGGCATGTTATTGTTGTAGTACATCTATATATTCTGTCATTGACATATATTTCTGTTTATATCTCTCTACCGGCGCTAGCGTCTATCAAGATATCATCGGCACCAGTGTCAACCAAGGTACTAGAGACCTCTCCATTGGTGCCAGAGTCTGTCGAGGTGTCATCGACGCCAGTTGCCATCGTGACACTTGAGAGACTTTGTATATGGTCTGAAGAGGCCCCTACGGGTCCTACTTTGTAGCTCAAGCTCGGTAGATGTATAATCGGCACCAGCATCTGCCGTATTTTCGCCTCATGTATTGCTTTCATACATTACTTATGCATTGCATCTTCGACTGACACTACGATTTTATTTTACCGATATATATATGGTTCACATTATCCACTAACCCCTTTCTTGTAGGTGATAGTATTCTTCGTTATTACATACTTCTTCAATTTCTCTTACCCAATCATTTGAACGTACTGGGTACATTTCGGTGTACTCACCCCTACTTTGTTTCCTCCCTGCAAATTAAGCACAGGGACCCACACGGGATAGTTGATCACTCTAGTTGAGCTATTCTGGTTCCATCCAGATCTTAATGGTGAGGCTCATACTTCGAGTCACTGTGGATCTTTGGGACTATATTTATTACTTTTTTTAAAACTTTGTACTAGATGTTATGAGACAGTTTTTAATATTATTCTTAGACAATTGTATTTACCTTCCATCGTATTTAGTTGCTCTTGTACTTATGACTCCAAGTTTTGGGATATTTAATGTCGTGTTGTGTTGGTTTTCCATTTTATTTATCTTTCTGAGACATTTTAGTTGCAATCTATTTTGGGTCGTGACACAAGGCCAAGGGCCTCCTCAAGGCTCCTCCAATGGACGCGTGGAGGTGCCTATGTGGTGTCACCTTGGTCAAAATATTCCGAAACCAAATTCCATGCACCATTAAGGCCTTACTAATTTCGGGTCCTTACATAATACTACCTTCAAGTTCTCCATATGCTCTTTGCTCACCTCAGGAATTAAAAAAATATCATTAACAAACACCGCAATAAGCATATCGATGTAAGACTTGAAAACCCTATTTTTGAGGTCCATAAATATCGTCGATACATTAGTGAGGAAAAATAAAATCATCACAAAGTCAAAGTGACCATACCTAGTTTGGAAAGCCGTCTTAGGGATGTCACTTCTCTCACCCTCAATTGGTGATAACCGGATCTCAAATAAATTTTAGAGAAATGAGTGGCCCCTTGTAGTTGATCAAACAAATCATCCATCGTCGAGAGAGAATACTTATTCTTGATGGTGACCATATTGAGTTGTCAGTAGTCAATGCACATGCAAAGTGACTCGTCCTTCTTCCTTACAAATAGCACTGAGGCACCTCATAGGGACTAAATTGTAAGACCCCACCTATGAGGAGTATGAAAAATACAAGAAAATACCATTTGAAATTTTTTTACTATCAGCTGCTAAGAGAGGTTTTACGAGTGTAAGTCAATGCACGACATGTAAGTTGGTTTGTGGAACCTGGGGCAGACTTGGTGAAACTGGGATCTTTCAGGAATTCAATCTATGACTCATTAGATGGCTCGTAAAATCTTTTACGGGTTGTTTCATGTCGTGGAATGTAAATTAGAGAAGGATCTCTGAAAGTCTGAAAAGCTATTAGACGAAACCCCTATTTACGACCCATAGAATGAACTATGACCCGTAAATGGGGTCTTGTAGTCCTGTCTGGCTAGATTTTAAATGGGGCTATTTTGTCCTTTGATGGAATTTTAAGCCTGTGCCAGGTTATTTTGACCTCCCAGGGACCCCTTATCAACCCTCTTAACCCAATTCCTCTCATTCTTCCTCATTCCAAAAACACTCTAAGTTCCAAACCCCTCCCAAGTTCTTCAAGGTATTCAAAGGAGAGTGCAAGCTAAGGTTTTGGTTTCTTCACCTACAAATAGGATTTTCTCTTCATTAAGTTGACAAGGTATGTGAGTTAGATTGTGGAGACCCTTCCTCTATAAGCTCAACCATTCCTCTTCTCCATTGTGATTTACCAAGTAATGGTAATACATGATGATTTTTATGAGCTCATTCTTATGATGATAGTATGAGTATTTTATGATGGCTATCCTAGTACATTATCATGTCATGCAATATCATATGAAATATATGATTTTTATGTGAGGGTTTGATGGTGCCCTAATCAAGTTTTCTCTAGATGATGGGCTGTTATTTTGAATAATGTTCAAGAATTCTATTATACTCCTCTCATCGCATTTATTTATGAATTGCATGATTTCAATCTTGTGTACACATACCCACCATGAATCGATGTAAAGATTCATGCCAAGTTCCTAAGTCATGAATGCCTTATGACAAGTTATATATGATAAGCATATTGAGACTAACAAAGGGGCTAACAAGTATATTATGACCTCATGAGCATGATACAAATGACAAGAATTATGTAAAGCCCTAACTTTGATGTTACAAGTTATGATTAATGAGATACTCCAAAAATGATACTAAGATATTTTGGGACTATGCATGCCAGAACTATCGCTATGTTTCAAGTATTCCATGCGATTGTGACCTAGCACTGAGAGGACCTTGATAGTTTCCCATGTCCTTATAAATATGTGCCACCATAGGTTTATGAAATTAATTCCCTACGTGGGCTTGTACATACTTAAAAAGAAATGTTGTAAGGTATGGATATTTGTTTGTCCTATCGAAAAGGCTATGCCGCAAGATAAAGATGAAATGTTAAACCCACCAAAAAGGCTATACCATAAGGTGGTGGCACTTTTCAAAAAGGCCATGTCGTAAGGATAGTTAGGTCTACCTTGGCAAAGTAGACCACTCTTTGTCCGATATGGAGTGAACATCGGGATTTCAAGTAGTAGCTCGTTTGGTCTTATATGTCGATTATAGTCCCTTCCCACTATGCATATGATGTCATGTGATTTGATGATTTTTTATGCATTTCCATCTAGGCAATTGTCTCTCATGACATATTGAGCCTATATCCATTGTTTATGATAACATATATTAATTACTTATGATTTGTGTTCCTTGATGCATTTGCACCCCGCATACTTAGTACAACTTAAGTACTAATGTATACTTTTTGCCTGCATGATCTAACCATGTAGGAACCAAAGTTTCTTACCATTCTCCTTCACGCGGCTAGACGTTTCGGTTGAAGATTTCTTGGTGAGTCCTCCTCATCCGGGGATAAAATTCCACTTACTTTCATGCCTTATTTAGACTCATTTACTTTTGGATACTATATTTTGAGGGTGAGCCTGGGAGATGTCTTGGCCCCCGTTCTATACATGATTAGAGGTGTTGTTGGATATTGTGATGGTTATGTATGATTGAGCTTAACTCCTTATGCTTTTGTATCATGAAAGGCATCTCTAAGTTTCATACTCCCTTTTAATATTAAATGCTTGATGATAGTGATGAAATGGAAATGAAACGACCCCAAAAAGTGCCTAAAAATGTGCCTCGAAGGTGCCCAAAATCATGATTTGCATATATCTCAAAATCCGTGCGTGGTATCAAAAATCCAACTTCATATTCTTGATCTGGGGGCAAAATTGAGTGAGAAATGGGTCTAACCCCGATTTTAGCAATCCTAGTAAAATTTTATTTTTCCAAGTTTGCGCAAAACAGTGGCGATCCGCGATGGTACCATGAGGCACAGCCATCGCGGACCAGTGTAAAATTTGCCTCCGGGATTGGTCCGCATCGCGAACCAGATGTTGACCTATGTATTTTGTTTCCCATGATTTTTATCTCGGTCCAAGGCTTTTAGGTCTTGGGCCTAAGTCTTCCTATGCATGAAATGCCTATACTTAGCCATATTTCACCTTCATATAATATAAGATATTCTCCAATACTCTCTCAAATATTTAGACAAATATTTCACCCCAAATTTCAAGTCGCAAAACTCATTCGAATCTTAAGGATTTCACTTAAGTTTCGAGTCTCCATTTCCAATCTTCATCAAGGATTCTTCAAAGTCAAGGTATGTGGGTTTCAACCATCTGGTCCTTTAACCCATGGTGCTTAAGATTCCTTTTTACCTAAATATCATATTTATAAGTTGATTTACTTATGGGTCTTACTTACTGTGAATTTAACTATGAACTATATTAGGGTTTCATAAAAGTGTGACTGTTTATGTATGTTTTGAGATATGAATCTTAGATCTATCTTGAGATTTGATGAAGGGTTTTGATGTATATTGAATCATAGCATTACCAAGTGTTAGTTGGTGGTAATATGCTGGATTTTCTTGCACGATTTCACTCTTGAATTTCATGATTTTACACTAGCATTACACACCCGCCAAGTGTTTGGTACAATGTCCGGTTATGGATTCTTGAGTTGTTGAAGGTCTAAAGTATGACTTATGATTTGAGTGACTTTATGATGATGAAAAGAATGTATATATGTGTCATTTTCCTCTATAGTGTGTGAGTTGACCAAGCCTCACTCGGGGGATTGTAGGCTCGGGTAACCACATTAAGGGGTTGTTATCTCAATTGCCTCACTTGAGAGGTAGTAGGCCTGGGTAACCATATTGACGGGAATGTACCTCCATTACTCGAGAGGTAGTAGGCTCGTGCTACCATGATTGGGGGGGTATGTACCTCAATAACCACATTGAGGGGTTTGTACCTCGATTGCGTCGCTCAGGAGATGGTAGGCCCGTGCTACCATGCTAGAGGGTATGTACCTCATTATCCACATTGAGGGGTTTGTATCTCAATCGAATCCCCAAGTAGGTGGTAGGCCTTGGGTATTCTATATTGATGGTCACTTCTTACACATGTATTATGTTCTATGTAAGCATGATTTACTCTAAGCATCATCCATGCATTTCATATTTCTATATGCTTATTCATTGCCTATGTTTATGCATTTCTATTATGTTGCTTATCTCTTGTTGCATTGCATCCTATATACATAGTATATTCAAAAGTACTAACACATACTCAATGTCAACATGATGTTACCACGTAGGAACCGGAGCCCCAGTTGATCTTCCTCCTCCTCCGTGTGGCTAGTACGATCTCTCTCAAGCAAGTTGATGAGTCCTCAACTCTGAGGATGATGTCTTTTGCTCTTATGTTTTACTGAGACTCTCTTTACTTTATTTTTATGCTTTGACTATGAGGGTGAGCCCGTTTGCATGTCTTGGCCCCCACCAAGTTCAATGTGTAGAGGTGTTTTTGGACAAGTTATGTAATGATGCTATGAGATTGACTCTCTCTTGACTCTTTAATATTTTATGATATGAAAAAGTTCCCTTAGTCCCCTATCGTTTCGTTATACTCTTGTTGTTATTTTATTACTTTCGCGACCAATGATGTGTAATGATATGTTCAGAGGCTTGCTTGGGGTTCCTTCGGGTTCACCATGCATCGTGTCATGTCTAGACCCTAGGCTTGGGTCATGACAAACTTGGTGTCAGAGCACTAGGTTGTTAATGGTCCTCAACATCCAAAACACCACATTGATTAGAGTCTTATTCATAGTTATGTTATGCACCACAACTATGAGTAAGAGGTTGTGAGACGTTTTAGGAAATGTTTCCCTTCTTCTTGATCTATGTCGTGCTATAGAAGTTAAGGTAAATTTCCCCCTAAACTATTGTACTTTGCTATGCTAGATCATGCCTAAAACAAAAGAAAGAAAAGCCCGCACACCCGAGGAACAACCGGCTCATTGTAAGCTTTGGGATGCTCTCACTTTGCTAGCTCAAGTTGTGGCTAACCAAGACAACCAAGGGGCCCAAGCCCCTCATGCTCCTACTCTGGTATCTCGGGTGATGGACTTTATGAGGATGAACCCATCGGAGTTCAATGGGTCTAAGGTGGATGAGGAGCTACAAGAATTTATTGATGAGTTATACAAAGTGTTGGCTATCATGGGTGTGAGGTCGGAATAGAAGGCGAAGTTGCGGCTTACCTACTCAAGGGGTGGCCAAAATATGGTACAATCAATGGAAAGAGGCGAAATGGAACAACAATGTGGTTCTATGGGAGGAGTTTAAGGCGGGTTTCCTCAACCGGTTCTTTTCTCTTGAGCTTAGGGAGGCCAAAATGGTAGAGTTCATGAATTTGAAACAAGGCTCTATGAGTGTGAGGGAGTATGCCCTGAAGTTCAACCAACTCTTTAAATATACTCCACACTTGGTTGCCGACGCAATGTTCAAAATGAACAAGTTCATGATGGGTGTATCCGACTTGGTGAGTAAGGAGTGTCGGTCATTTATGTTGATTAGTGACATGGACTTGTCCCACTTGATGACTTATACTAAGCAAATGGAGGAGGAAAAGTTGAGGAAGAGAAAGGGTCATGAGGCTAAGTGGGCTTATTTTGAGGGTAAGTTCGAAAGTCGCAAAGGTGGCCGGTTTCATCAAGGCCAAGGGTTTTCTATTTGCTAATGATATCCCAAGGGTCCAAGGTGATGGTAGTATGGGTCCTAATGATTTGTTTCCAAGATGTGGTAGGGGTCATAATGGCCCATGCTTGGGGAATACTAATGCTTGTCATGGTTGTGCGGAGATGGGGCATAAGGTGATGGATTTCCCTAGAAATCGCAATAAGGGTAAGGATGTTCATCCTCAAGGACAGGGTGCTAATGCAGTTCTTTTGGGTAGAGGAGGCCAACAAGATGGTGCCCCAAGGCATAATTAGTTTTATGGTCTTCATGGGAGGTAAGTGGGTGATGAGGTTCCCAATGTCGTAATCGGTATGTTAAAAGTCTTTGATTTTGATTTGTATGCATTGGTAGACCCGGGTGCCACTCTTTCTTTTGTTACTCCTCTTATTGCCAAAAAGTTTCATGTTGGGCCTGAATTGTTGTGTGAGTCTTATAAGGTGTCTACTCCTATTGGTGCATCTATTGTTACTAGGAAGGTCTATAGAAATTATCCCATTTGCATCTTGCATAAAATATTGCCTTGTGATCTTGTTGAGTTGGATATGGTTGA
>JAABOM020042249.1:0-16418 GCA_011800125.2 Solanum clarkiae
ATATAGTATCAAATTGTATTATTGACATTATATCAATATATTTTTAATTTTTATTATATTTCTATGCAGGATGTTGAAGGACCATCTATTCCAGACATAATCAACATGTCCAAGGGGGCTATGATTCCTCTTTTATCCTCTTTTGGACCAGATTCAGGCCTAAAATTGCTCCAAGCCGTACCATTTCTTTTGAAATCAGCTCAACACCTACAACAAAAGTACATACACTTTAAAATGAAAAAAAAAACATAAAAATTGACGCATTGTTGATGTCAATAGTGAATTTAATATTGGCTGGGCACAACTTCAGAATAAATTTCATTTATCTTCCCCACAATGAACGATGCAGCAAGAGAGGCCAACAATGGGTTATTCATCAACTATATTGATGTTGCTGAATTGTAGATCTGGACAATGTCAGGCAGTAAATCAAAGCATTATTGGTATTCGATGTTCTCAAACTTCCCCAATGTTTACACTAACAAATGCTTCAACTTAAACTACAGTTAAGAAAGGCCATTAACACCTAATTTGTTTTCCTATGTGCAAAAGAACTTGAATTACCTGCAGTTGAGGAAGCAAAGATTTAATGGAGTTTCTGTTGTGTAAAGGATGTATCTCAGAAATCACTTCACCAGTCATTCTGCCATTTTTCATTGAAGAGACAAAAATATGAAGAACTTGAAACAAGACAAACTCAGAATAGGGGGCATGGGAGCACAAAACTTTTGCTCATAAGTAGCGACAAACGCAGTCAGATATTTGATCTGCTAATCCAATAGGCTGAACTTGGCAAATTGGTTTGACTAAATTGGATTCAACTTTTCTACTAGAAAAATCAATTCCAATTGAGATCCCAAAACTAATGCATCCTCAAGCATGTCTTCTCATCTCTCATCCGCTTATATCTAGAATCTTTCTTTTCTTCGGTATTCACCATCATTTTGGGGTGACTTTTACTTGTCCCAATTATTAATAAGTTGACAGGATTCTCGAATTCAAAGGAAAAAAATGCTCTTTCTCTCGAAACCCTAATTGCCATCAACTTTAGAACTAACTACATCGGAGTCCATGGTCGTCAGGCCAGTGGTCAGCCTTCATCTGAAGGGGGACCACAAGTCGTTGCTCCAACATTTGCTTCTTTATTTAGACAACACAAAGAATCCGTGAAGACATTGCCGATAAATCCAATTTCATATCTGCACGAGGAGACACAAGTTATGTGGGAACAAGAGGAAGTTGATCAAATGATTATAAATGAGAACCTTGAATTTGCTGTGATTGGGAAATTTACCTATGGGTGGCCAAAAATTCAGGACTTGAGAAGACTGATCCCTAAACAATGTGAGCTAAAGGGTGAATGTAAGATTGGATTGTTGAGCAACAGACACATTTTGATCAGGGCTTCACTCATGGAGGAGTATGTATATCTGCTATCAAAGCCTACATTTTATATTTCACAGAGGAACATGACATACCAAATGAGGACCTTCAAATGGGGGCTTATGTTTGATCCTAAAGAGGAGACATCCATAGCATTTGCTTGGATCTCCTTTCCATCACTTTAATTTCCCCTAATTTCTTAAGAAAAAAGGCCATTTTTTCAATAGCAAGAGCTGTGGAGAAACTATTACAAGTGGATATGGCAACGAAGAACCAAACAAGATCAAGTTGTGTCAGGGTTAAGGCTGAAGTCAATTTGTTGCAGGAATTCCCTAAAAGGATCAAGATTGGAGTAAGGCAGAAAGGAGTGGACATTATAGAGAAATGGGTGCCGATCAAGTATGACTATGTCCAAAATATTTTTCTACTTGTAAGATACAAGGCCATAATGATCAATAATGCTATATACTTCATCCAGAATTGTATCCAGAAAGTGAAGAAAAAGTGGAGGAGGAGAAGGTGAAAGAACAAGGTGGAAAGGGCAAAAAGGAGAATGTTGTGTAGAAGGAAAATGCTCCACAGGTGAGAAAAGAATATCAAAATGTTGGGGACCCTAAGAACAGAGGAAATGGAAAGCGATGAGTGGTGAATGTTTCACAAGTGTGGAATAGACTTGGAATAAAATTTGAAAACACTTTTGAGGCTCTACAACAAGATAATGACAAGGAAGAAAGCGGGAAAGAGGAGGAAAATAGGACAAGGAAAAGGCAAGAAACAAGGAGGGTGGCCAAGTGGAACACCTGGCAAAAAATGATTATACAGACACAAGTTCGACACCAAAGCAACATGTAGAAAGGACCCAAGGTGAAAATCTTGATCAGGGAAGTCAGAACCCATCATCAAGTAGCACAAAGGGTAAAGACAACCTCTCGAAGGGAACAGGGAAAGGTGAGGCTAGAGGAGTCATGCAAGAATTGTTCAGAAGAGGGTCTCAAAGCAATAATGCCTACAGCACAGAGAAAGCATGGGGAAATAGTGGACAAAGGAAGGAACATGAATGAAAGAGAGGATGGTTTGAAAGGGTCTAATCAGGAACAACATCAGCCGGATCAAGGGAAACAGGAAGAAGAACATGACATAAGTAATAACATCCAGCAGGCTACCAAGGAAGGGAACCTCCCCCTAAGACAGGCTCACAGTCTTTAATCTGGCTTAGATAAAGGGAAGATCTTTAGTATCTTTACAAGCCTAAACAAGGAGAAATAAGGAACAAAAATCTAGTTTATAATGATTGAGAAGTTTCTATTTTGGAACATCAGATCAATTAACTTGAGAGGCTGATGGATCTGAACAGGAGAAACAGGTATTCATTTATTGCACTGATGGAACCCTTTAGGGACCCATCCCAAATTGAAGACTATAGAAGAAGGTTGGGCTTCACTAATGCTTCTGCTAACTATTCAGGGAAGATTTGGTATTTTTGGAGGAGTGAGTGGGAGGCAGAAGTAGTGATGGACTCAATTCAAAAATTTCAATACAGTTTGTTCAAAATGGGAAGAAATTCCTAATCTCTGCTGTTTATGCAAGATTTTTCCCTATGGAGAGACTGGAATTATAGGAGGACCTACCAGAGTGTTCAGCCTCAGAAAAAGATCCCCTGCATCATTGGTAGAGATTTTAATGTTATACTACACGAAGGAGAAAAGTTAGGGGGACTGGATTTTGAACAGCAGGAGGCATCAGACTTTTTCTTTTTCATTAGCTGTTGTTCCCTGATGGAGGTAAAATTCACTGGCAGTGATTTTAGTTAGTGGAATGGAAGGATTGAAGGAGATTATATTTTCAAGAGATTAGATAGAGTGCTGGTAAAACCAAATGTTTATGGACCTTTTCCCATCATCAGAGGTCCATCATTTGGTTAGAAATGGCTCAGATCATGCTTCATTGAATCTTCTGTGCAACCCAGAGGAAGAGGTATCCATAAAGCCTTTTAGGTTCTTGAACATTTGGATTAAAAACAAGAACTTTAAAGAGTTGCTGAGGCAGAATTGGAGGCTACATTTTGCGGCCAACCCATTTATAGAAGTGCAGGAGAAGTTGAAAAATGTCAAAAGAGCTTTATTAGAATGTAGTAAAAAGGAATATGGAAACATTTTCAAAAGAGTGGCTACTCTAGAGGATACCATTAGAGTTAAGGAAATTCAGTTAAAGGTGCAAGACACACCAGAAAACAAAGAGCAGCTAAAAAGGGCAGAAGCTGAGTTGAAGAGGTGGCTGAAGGTGGAGGAGGAGTTCTGGCAGCAAAAGGCTGGGATGAAATGGCTTCAGGATAGGCACAAAAACACTAAGTTCTTCCATGATTATGTGAGGGGGAGAAGGAAAAAGCTTAAAATTACTGAATTTCTAATTGATCATAGGTAATTATAGACAGTGAAAGCATAGGAGGGGAAGCTGTTGACTTCTTTAGTAAACAGTTCCAGACAAAGGGGTGTAATGGGGATAATGAATTGCTGAACCATATCATAAAACTCATAACAGAGATGGAAAATGCTGAAATGGGGAGGTTCCCAGAAGAAGAAGAGGTTTTGGAAGTAGTGGAGGCCTTGAATGAGAATAGTGCTAGTGGGTCAGATGGCTTCACAGGACTATTTTTCAAACACTGTTGGGACATCGTGGGTGAAGATATCACAAGACTAGTGCAGGCTTTCTTTTGTGGTCAAGAACTGACAAAATTCTTTACACATACCAACATGATCTTAATTCCTAAGAAGGATCTGGTTAAAGGGTTTGTTGACATGAGGCCAACCAGCCTTAGCCCTTTTGTCAGAAAATCATATCCATAGTGGTGCATGGCAGGTTAGTAAAGATACTCCCTAAGATAATTTTCCAAAATCAGTCAGGTTTTTTCAAGGGCAGGAACATAGCAGAGAATGTATTGCTGGCATTGGAGATAATAAGGGACATGATAAGAGGAATCAGAATGTTAATGTGGTTATGAAGCTAGATATGGAGAAAGCTTATGATAGGGTTTCATGGTTATTTCTCATCAAGGTTCTGAGGAAGTTTTTCTTTTCCGGACAATGATAGATATGATATGGAGGCTGCTTTCCAATAATTGGTACTCAGTTATACTGAATGGGAAGTCACATGGCTTTTTCAAGTCAACCAGAGGATTAAAACCCGAGGATCCTTTATCCCTAACACTTTTTATCATTGCAGCTGAAGTATTTAGCAGGGGTCTAAACAGCCTAAATGATGACTAAGATTTCAAGGGCTATGGCTTGCCAAAGTGGAGTCCAAAAATCAATTATCTAGCTTATGCTGATGATATCATTCTTTTTGATTCAGGGGATAGACAATCCATTACTAAAATGATGTCGATATTGGAAAAGTATGAGGAACTATCAGGACAAAGGTTTAAAAAAGGTAAGAGCTCATTTTACCTACATGATAATAGCCCTCTTAGTTTTGCAATAAGGTTAAAGAGGCTTATTGGATAAGATAGGGTAACTTTTCTTTTACATATCTTGGATGCCTAGTCTGTTATGGGAGCGGGAAAATATGCTTCTTTGAAGAACTGATGAGGAAAATAGCTAGAGGGGTTTTTCATGGAATAATAAACTCCTGTCTTTTGGGGGTAAACTGATACTAGTGAGTACTGTGCTACAGTCTTTACCTATATATTTACTAACTGTTGTGAAGCCAAAAATAAAATAGTGGAAAGGATTCATCAGATATTTGCCAACTTCCTGTGGCCCAAAGCAAATGGAATAAAAGGGAAGCATTAGATAGCTTGGAATGATTTGTGTTGTCCAAAGGAGGAAGGAGAACTCAGTTTCAGATCCTTACATAATGTCAATTCAGCCTTGTTTGCAAAATTATGGTGGATTTTCAGGACTTCCACCTCTTCACTATGGCCTCAATTCTTGTTGACTGAATACTGCAAAAAGCTATACCCTGTTATTGCCACAAGTAAAGGTGCATCATAAATCTGGAAGAAGATGGTGGAGGTAAGGGAAGAGATTGAGCATGAGATATGGTGGCAACCAAATTATGGTAGATCAAGATTTTGGTTTGATAACTGGACAAAGTTGGAAGCTCTCTACTTTGTTCATGATGGCTCAATCAGTAAATGAGGAAGCTGAGGTTTAAGAATTTGTAGAAAATGGGGCATGGTCAAGAGATAAGGTAATTGGAACTCTGACAGAAGATCTGGTTGAATATATAATTGAAAACATCCCACCCCCAATAGCAACAAATACAATTGATATGGCCTGGTGGATGGAGGAGTCTACAGGATATTTACAGTTAAATCATCTCACAGCATGTTAAGAAGGAAGAAACAGGAACAAGTGTGGTCCAAGAAACTGTGGGTGAAGGGACTTCTCCTCAAAATTGCTTTTTTCCTGTGGAGGGTCAGGAAATGCAAAGTTGCAACTAATGATAACTTGAGGAGGATGAAAATCCAAGTGGTCTCTAGGTGTTATTGTTATGATCAAAAGGATGTGGAGACAATGGAGCACTTATTTCTAACAGCTCCCATAGCCCTAAGGTTATGGAAGTAATTTGTTGGTTTTGCAGGCATTCAGGTGGAGGGAATGTATTTGCAACAAAAAATTCAGAAATGCTAGCAGTTCCAGGGCCCAGATAAGCTATGCAAGGTGATGAAGGTGTTACCAGCAATTGTGGTATGGCAACTATGGAAACATAGGAATACTAAAAAGCATGGAAAGGAGTACTCATATGGCTGCATGATTTTTCAATGTCACCAGTTGTTGTCTTAGTACGTGAAGGAGGCTTTTACATGGATGAAAACCATTCCCCAGAATTAGGGGAAAGTGGTAGAACTGTTGAGCAACTACAGGATAAAACTCTGCTGTCTAAAGGTAAAATGGGTGCCTATAGACAATGGAGAACTAGTCTATAACACTAATGGAGCTAGCAGCGGAAATCCAGGGCCTAGTGCAAGTGCTTTCTGTATAAGAAATAAGGATAGGGACCTAATATATGTAGAGGCACAATTCATTGGAGCTGCAAACAACCTGCAAGCTGAGGTAAGGGCAGTAAGAATGGCATTGAACTACTATCAAGAGAGGGGCATAGATAGAATCCAAATACAAACAGGCTCTCTAGGCACCAAACAGATGATAAGAAGGGAATGGAAGATCCCATGGGCATTGGCAGAGGAAATTGAATACATCCATGACAGTTTTGAGAGAATCACAACAAGTATAACACACATATAGAGAGAGGCAAACCAATTGGCAGACAACATAGCAAATGAGGCATTCATTCAACATGGTAAGATACAATATCGAAGCTTTGCACAATTACCAACAAAAGCTAAGAAGATACTAAACCTAGACAAAGCACAAGTTCCTTCACTAAGGATACGTACAAGGCCCTTCTTGAGACGAGATACATAGATATTTACAGAGATGGCTAAAAGCGAGATACGTGTTTGGGTGCAAAAAATTATCATCATACACAAGCATAGACAAGCAAAAACACCATGTCAGTTAGGCAGATCTACATCAATAAGAGGGCGTCTAGGCACAAAAAAGGGGAGAGATCACCAAAAACAAGCTGAGACATCAGGGGAAAGCCTTTCAATCATAGGAACAGCACAAAAAGAACCATTTCCTATAAATAAAGAAGGTCAGAATGGAAAATCATATGAGCTTTGAGCAAATGGAAAAGACAAAATACCTACACATCAATCTTGAGAATGAACAAGAACGTGTAGTTGATGGTAGAAGGAGGCTAGGGTGGAACAGGAACCCTGTCAAACAAAGAGTCAAAATTGAAAGACCGACAGGAACAAAGGAGGTGTGAGAAACAGACAACTTACACAAGCAACATGAAGCTCTTTGAGAGTAATGAAGAGGAGTTGCATCATCGTCAAATGGAGCTTGCTGAGGAAGGTGAAAGGAAACATGGTAAAGGTGGTGAGTTCAAGATTGGAAGGTTGTGGAAGTGTCCATAACACGCGATATTTTAGGTTCATAAATGGCATATGGTCTTGGGCCCCGATCTTTGTATTGACAACGATGTACGAGAAAAGTTTTATTTAATAATAAAACGGCCCAATGGCCCAATTTAATTAAAAAAGTTGATATATTTTACCCTTTAACAGGTAAAACATTGTTGAAAAGAGGATCGCCCATCAAAAAAGGATCTCAACATCATCTTCACTTAAAGCTGACACATCCAACTATTATTAGATCGTGCTCTGAAGGAAGAAATTATCTGAAGCAGTCAAATGAGGTACCTTATATGTGTAATTTTGCACTCATTGTTGTAGTAGTAGCACACTTAATGTTGTTGCTGGTAGCTTAATTTGAACGAGAAATAGTGTATGGTTACTAGTGAAGAAAGTGAAGAAGCAACGGATTAAAAGAATAGGCAAAAGAGAGTGCTTGAGGTGGTTTATCCTTGTCGGTCTATAATTCCTCCGAATTATGTAACTTTTGAACTATCTCCTAAGTTTATAACTTTTTTGTCTCAATTTACTACTTGGTTGTAATTTCTCCTGTTGTCGTACAACCCCTTATACCACATCGAATCCAAACCAGAATTATGATGATAACCACAAGTCCACACTCCAGCGATTCGAATCATTCCCATTAAAGATGAAGCAAATGTAGAAGTTTCATTTCACTTGACATCATTCCAAACCGTCAGAAGCAAATCTAAAGAACCAAATAATATATGCTAAACAAGTAGATTTTCTGGTAGTGGTTTTGGTGTTAAGTGAAATAAAACTTGTCCATCCGCTTCATCTTCAATGGGAATGATTTGAAGCACTAGAGCTTGTTATCATCACAATTATGGTCCAGATCTAATGAGGTATAGAGATTTTATGACAATAGAAGAAACAAGGGATTAGAGACAAAAAAGCTATAAAAGCAGGAGATAATCCAAAAATACCATACTTTAGAGTGACAAGGCTCGAACCCCGCAAGCATGCTCTTTTCTCTATGCCCCTGATATCTTACTGCTTTAATTTCTTCACCACCAACCACAAGCCGTTTGTCGTTCTAATTAAAATACCAATAACAACATTAGATGGGACATTATGATAATGTATGCAGAAATTATGCATATAAAGGCACCTCCTATCATATAAAACTTAGATTACCTAGGGTTTTGGGCACTTTCATTTAGCCACAGATTTGTAAGAATGCTTCTCTTTTGACTGCTTCAGACAATGTCTTCTTTCAGATGGTAATTTTACTTGAATATCTTTGCTTTAACTGAAGCTGATGTTGAGATTCCTATTGAATTTTGATGGGCAATCCTCTTCTAAATTATGTTTTACCTATTGAATGGTAAAATAATGCAAACTTTTTGAAGAGAAATTGGAATAAAAAAGAAGTAAAGCTTTCTATTGGATGGGTCCATAAGATATGTAATAGAGGTTTTAGTATCAAGAAGTGTTGTAAAGCCTGAACCAATAAGACTAAGACCAAATAAACCATCTATAACATCTTGAAATTAGCCTTGTGCTCTATCATAAGGCTTAGCAACCATGGATTTTTCATTCGAATTTTGAAAATTTACTTTTTTTTAAAAAAAAAAATTAGTTTTCAACCCTAAAACTATACATATATCATTTCATAAAAAAAATAAATGTGTTTTTTCATGTATGTCATGTACACTCCCATTATTATGATCCAAGACAACTATCTTTGGATCCACTATATAATGGAATGTGAGTAATCTCTTGTAATGATTTCTCCCTAAAGAAAAAGAAGATGAACATTGAATGTTCTTCCATGTCCTTGAAACCACTCCACCGGCCCATTGCAAGGGATACTTTTTTTGCTTATTCACAATAGTTTGAGCCCACAGTTTTCTAGGATGCTGCAACATTCTCCAGGCAAGGCTAGCCAAAATGGCTTTGTTTCTAGTTTCACATCTATGTAGTCCCAGCCCCCCTTGTTCCTTTTTTCTAGTGACAGTGGCCCAATTCACTAGATGCATTTTCATTTTCTCATGGGAGGACCCCCACACAAATTCTCTTGTTGTTTTGTCAATTGCCTTGGTGATTATTTTTATGTAGCTCATAGCGTGGGAGGGAATGCTTTCCATGCAAGATTTGGCTAGCACAACTCTTCCAGCCATGGTAAGAGCAGTGCTTTTCCATCCAGCCAACTTTTTCCTAAGGTTATCAAGAATGTATTGGAAATCCCCATTGGAGGGATCTTTATGGAAGCTAGGGAAACCCAAGTATTTGCCAAAGAAAGAATGCTTATGAATGCCCAAGATACCTACACAAGTGGCTTTGGTAGTAGTGGGGCACTTTTTGGAGAAAAACACCCTTGATTTAGTGTAGTTCACCTTTTTCCCGGCTTGGTTGTGAAACAAATGAAGGTGGCTTTAATGGTGTTGTAATTTTTTGCAACAGTTGTAGCAAAAATGGTTAGATCATTTGCAAAAAAGATGTGGAAAATGAAGGGGCCCTGCCTTGATATATTGAGAGGATTCCAAGTGCCAGAACTCACCTTTCCATTAATGTCTCTATAGAGTCTCTCCATACAGAGGATAAATATGTAGTATGACATAGGGTCCATTTGTCTTATCCTCTGGATAAGAGGAAAGCGTCAGTTTTCCTGCCATTGACAATGACCTCAATACTGCTGTTGCTAAGACAAGACATGATAAGGTTGGTCAGATTAGGGGGTAGTTAAAGTAACCAAGGGTATCCCTAATATAAGACCATTCAATTCTATCAAAGGCCTTTTCCAGATGAACTTTTAGGATCATACCAGCCTTATTCCCTTTCATTTTCCTAAAGTCGGAAAGAAATTCTTGGACAATCATAGCATTATCAGAAGCCCTTCTATTTGCTAGGAAACTGGCCTAGATAGGACTAACAAGGTGAGGGAGGATGGGTTTGATCTTGTTCACAATAATTTTGGTAACTAGCTTATAGATAGTGTTGCAAAGCCCAATAGGTCTAAAGCTTATGAGGTTCTTGCTCTCAGGGCTTTGGGAATGAGGCAAATGAGGGTCTATTTTTCTCAGAAGGCATGTGGGCTTTTTTGAAGAGTTCCTTGTAGAAAGCTACAGTTTTAGGGCCCAGGATATCCCAATACCTTTAGTAGAGCAGGTGATGTAGACTATCAGGTCCCGGGGCTTTTAAGGGCTTGAAGGACTTGAGAGCTTGGACAATCTCATTGTCTCTAATAGGAGAGTCAAGGGAAAGAATACTCTGATATAGGCTGACATCAAGGTGAGCCTGATCAACAACACGAAGTCTTTTGGAGAGTAGGTGATCAGTTTGGTACAAGTTTTTGAAGAAACAAAATGTGTGGTTGAGGATATCTTTTTGGCTCTCATACAACTTGCCACTATTATCCTCCAAAAACATTAACTTATTTCTTCTTCTTTTGACCAAGGTGGCTGTGTGGAAAGAGTTGGTGTTGGAATCCTCTTCACTAAGCCAAGTTATTCTGGACTTGGTTATCTAAAAATCTTTCTCAGCTTTGAGAAGGCTATCATACTTTTCACACAAATATTTCTCTAGGTATTGGAGGAAACTACTATGATAATAGTTGTCAGACTTCTGAATCCCCTCTAACCTAGACCTAATCACTCTAAGTTGGTTGAAGCGTTCACAAAGTGGACTTATTCCAATGAACACACTCTTTGTTGAAGTGGTTAATGGAAGTGAGTAAGTCAGGGTTGGTGGAAAAAGACTAGTTCACAAGGTTTTTGAAGCTAGGGTGGTTACACCACATGGTCTCTATACAAAATGGCTTAGGATTTCCACTGCTTTGGTTAGATTACAGAGAAAGTATCATGGGGCAGTGATCAGACTGAATTCGAGGGAGGTGAGTGAATAATGCATTAGGGAAATTCTTTATCCAAGAGTCATTAGTTAGGCACCTATCGAGTATTTAAAGATTAATTAAGACTGGTTCCTATACCTTTTATTGGTCCAAGTATAATTTTGCCCCTGGTACCCCAGGTCAATCAAGTTGCAATTTTGGATACAAGACCAGAAAGCTTTGACTCAGGAGTTATTAATATTATTGCCACTTAGTTTTTCCCCTGTATGGTGTCACACCCTGGGAGGGTACCCTAGACGTAACTGACACTCAGAGACTATTGCTAGTCCCCAAGTGAACTATTTGGCCTCATCACATTCATTCATTTAAGCAATCTACTATCAGCCGAAGACATAAGAAAGATAAATGGTATTATCATCATCCAATCTCGTCTTAATATAAAAATACCATAAAAGGCTAGTAGAAAGAAACTAGCTCAACAAGTCTTTACATCAACATTTGACTCTAGTCTATGAAGACTCTATCGCTATCAAGTGGTGCCAATGACAGACCCATGTCTACCTCAATCAAACTAAAGCTAATCAATTTAACTCTAAGGTAAGATGAAAAATAAATATAAGTGACCCCTCCGAAGTAAGGGAGGCTCACCAAAACAGCTAAACGTCTTCAATCCTCAATGGTGCACCTTTTGATGATCTCCAAATCATATAACTACATCATGAAATGATGTAGTCCCAGAGGGGGACATCAGTACATGGAATGTACTGGTATGTGAAATAGCAGAGTGAAATTAAAACAGATAGAATAATATGACAGTAACAATCAACTCAATATAGAAATCAGTCAACATATCAAATGTTTATCAAAAGAAAGAATAGAGAGTAGACAAATGACCTATACATCCATCACCTTATACCATTACACTAACATCAAAGTACTATCAAGAGGGAATCCTATATGGGAGTTTCTCGGACCTACACCTATTACCTATAAGCCAGTGATGGTACAACGAAGCAATGTCGTTGCAGCATCCACCCAGTACCTTGCCGGGGTAGGAGGCGTACATCATTGGATCCAAAATAGAAATAACATTAAGTCCTCTTTTGGGACTGAGGAAACTTCCGTTGCTCATGGTCAATCCTCACCTACGTTGTCCACGTAGTTATGAGTATGAGTGGGACTCACTCTTACCCATTTCGATACTTGATACTTCTCCTATAGACTCAACATGCTCATAAATGTTAACATCTATCCTTTGTCATCATTTCGTCTCCTTCTGACTAAGACATTAATTCATTATTCATTTATTAACTAGATGGAATTTGAAAATATTTCTTTAGGACCATGTTCAACCTCTTTTAGGTTCTCAATTCATTATCATCGACCTTCAATTTGTTCAATTAAGGACTTAGAAACCATCATTAGGGAACAATTGAATAGACAAATTATTAGAGTTTATTTATGGATACTCAAGTGACTATCAAGTTCTATTAATCTATGATCGCTCTCATATTCACAATCACAATCTCTATCAACATCTTCAATCAAGGCTCTCGACTCAAATCCCTATCATAATTCATGCAATATTTATGATATAATATGTAAGGTTTATGCAATATCTCATGAAAATATTCTATTCAAGAAAATAAGTTTATGATGATCATCAACATATGAAAATACATGCAATAGATATAGTTTTCAAGAAAATAATCAAGAATCATGTGTATAGACTCAAGAACCTTCAACTCTTACCTAAGACCATCTATGTGGCACATGGAAGAACAATCCCATGTTTTTGTTTAGTCTTACATACCTGGGATTGAAGAATCCTCAACTTTCTGCACGAATTTGGCCCTAGACTCGAAATCCTCCTCTCTTTTTCTTCTCCTTCTCTCAAAATGTAGTTTAGACTTAGGAATAAATGGGGTTTCAAAACCTTCCGAACGTATTTAGGCTTAAACACTGGTTTTGGGACTTAAGAATATATTAGGAAGGGAAAAATGCCCTTCTCGAAGTTAAAAGCGGAAAATTTGCATTTTGGACACTGGTGCGCGTCGTGCACCAGTTCATTTTGACTAATTTTTAGCTAAATCAACAGCCATTAAGAATTTGGGAAAAAATTCAAGTGTGGTTCTGCGTCCTAGGCGCATCGCGCCCTAGGCGCGAAAACCTCACTATTTTGGGCCACTTTGGAAATCATTTTTTGACCTGGTTGCTCAAAAATCGGGTAGAGATCATTTTCTGACTTGATTTTCTGCGCTGATCGCAAATCCGGTCTCAAATTTCCCATCGAATCTTTGGAAGATGCATTATGTGCATGATACGTTTTAGGGGAATTTTGGTAATTTTTCATGGGGTGTTACATCATCTCCCCATTGGGATCATTCATCTTCGAATGATGAGTAAAGGTAGAAATGGGCATGAGTAGACTCAAAACTCCCATCAACATTCAGATCTATCAATTGATCTCTCAACTCTATCTCATTCGACAATCAACTCTAATCGGACTCCAAGATTGGCAAGCGACTCAAGAAAGGATAATCGGTTTAGCTAGAGGTAAGGAAATTTCCTCCAACTTTCTTATTGTCAAGAATGAATCACAATCAAGAATCGTTTCAATACTCCATCAATCAATCTGGAAATCAGAAGTCACTACAGATAGACAATCGACTCAGATCAAGAGCAGAGATACTCTTTTAGAATTATCACCATCAAACACGAACGGAACGACGAACCCCATCAATTTGATTCATTTTAACACTTCGATAATCAGTCCTTCAAACTCAAGAAGGAAGCCATCAACTCTAACGAAGAATGGGTCCATCTATACATAAAACTCTATATTCAACTCTCAAGCTTAGCACCTCATCTCAATTGTGCTCCCTTTTTCATGGCACTCTACTCGGTCAACTTAGACTTATAGTTGTTACTCTAATTTACATATAGCTATCTCCTCCCCTTCCATTCAAGCCTAGTTCTAAGCCTTAAGTCATTATTCACAAGATGATCGTAACCTACAAGGCTAATCCTCAATACTCAACTCCAAACTTCCACAAGGGCTTTCATTAAAATATCACTAATCCTCTTCACTACCTCACTACTCTTCCTTAAACCCTTACTATGAAGTGCTCATTAGTCTATCATCAATATTCATATAAAAATGACCCAAAATTCAAGCCTATCACTCCAACCACTTCCATTACATCTTAGAATTTTGAAGCCTATCTAGCACTTCTATGTCCACTATTCAGTGAGTCCTCACTCGAAGTCACACCAACATACTCTTACCTATCTACTGTTCATCATAAGGTTTTACCTCTCTCCTCCTTCCTATTTCTATCCCTACATGACACAAGTTTAACACCAATACCATAATAAGGATACACTTGCTCCTCCTCATCTATCCTGATCCTCAATCTACTCTCTCAGCATCACAATTAGAACTTGGAGGAACTCATTACTTCCCCCTTCTTGCAAAACCTCTAACTACTATCTCTCTATGCAAAATAAGCAAGATCGTACCTCTGAAACTTGATACTTTACATCATACCATCAACAATGGCATAACAAGCCGAAGGTCAGTGCATGCGTAAGATGACATCAGAATCAAGAACTCTTACTTTCTCTCATCAACCTTCATCCCTCTACTATCATCAATACTTCTATCAAGGCTGGAAAGCTGGATTACTCAAAGAGCTTAGAACAAAAGATCATTAGCACGATTCGATTGAGAAATCTTATTTGAGAACATTCATAGATTGTAATCTCTCTTGTCTATCAAGACTCATCCTGCGTTCACAGAACTATACCTAGTGAAAAACTCAGGTCATATCTCCTTCAGCATAGGACTGAAAACTCTTGGATTCATATGGGTAAGATCAAGACTAATAAATGGATTCAGTATTTCTCATCCTCAAAACACAGCATGATCCGAAAGCAATATGATATGTATGGGACTAGGCCATAGGTACGACAGTTTACACCCGAAGGAAATGGAATGTTACCTCAACTGAAGTATAAGGACTATATGAGATGAAAAAGGATTGATATCTCATCTTGATCAGCCTATCACAATCTAAAAACTCAAAATCTACTTCGACTTCTCACATCATCATTTCTCCCTTAGCTCTTTAGTGAATCAATTTTCTCTACTAGGCTACAAGCATATACCTCCACTTGGTCAAGGAATCACAATCCCCATGAATATGCATCTTGAACCCTTCCGTTATTCTATAGTCACATACATATAACTAGACACTCAGACTCCTTTCAACGATATCACTCTTAGCTTCTTCATGTCTCTATGGAACTCTCTCTCTCTATTTGCTTCTTTTAAAGGCGTACATAATCACTTTCCAAATTATTACAATCTAACATCTTCTTTTGCCTGCTAATGCTCAACTCCATGCTCTCCTAAACTCATCATGTGTATAAGACTTAGACTATTAAGGAAAACTCCTCATTACCTATCCATATAACCCCTAATCAACTTAGTTGCTTGAGATGACAAAGAATGCATACCTCAACTTCACATTGAACTCGTAGATATCATCTAGATTCCCATAGTAGTCATAATTTAGAGAGTCACACATGTTCACACCATCATAGATGCACATCTCAAGTCTCTTCTTATCTACTGGGCCATCCTCGTTTCACTAATCTCACCTAAGGGCACTTGTACCTTACCCATAGCATTACTTTCCCTACAATTTAACATCTCTATACACTATGACAAGTCTCTTAGAGAAAAATCTCCAACTAAGACTATCACTCTCATGATATTATTTCCTCTTTCATCCTACTCCTCATAACTCAAGCTTAGGGTCTCTTACTAACATGTGCATCTATCAGTATCACCCACCTCTATACTGCTAACTTGCAACTACTAGATAATCATGTAGGGACATAATCTTACTAAAACCTCATAGCGAGGAATCAATCATCACATCCCCTCTTCACAACTCTTGTACCCCTCACCCATTCATTATACCTCCTTATCTGGCTAAGCTTATAATTCTATGAATCTCATGAACCCTCACATATAATCATAAGCCTAACTTAGATCTATTTTATAATGTTAAAAGCACTCTTTCAGCCTATTCAAGATTTACACTTCACCTTCAATAGAATACACACTACAATACATCAGCATACACTTCCTTCTAGTTTGGGCATGCTCTAATACATTTTGACACTATCTCTCTCTCTCTCTCTCTCTCTCTCTCTTTCTTTCTCTCT